>JABUQX010083878.1:5000-10000 GCA_015478945.1 Trachelipus rathkii | reverse complement strand
GATTGCTGGTGACGGATCTGGAGGTTAAGACAGAAAAGTTACAGAATAAGGAAAGGAGAAATGTGATTAAAGTGGAGTAACTGAAAGAGTGTGACAGGAAAAGGGAATATATATATTTTGAAAAAATAAGTGAGTACCAATTAGAAGGAGTATGAGAGATGAGGGAGTGTGTTTAATGATGGGAGTATATGGGGGCAGGGGAGGAAGTGTGTTGTAAATATCTGAGTAATACAAAGTTGCTGGAAGGGGCTGCTGTAATTTTTGATGTACGGGTGGTCTATTGAAAGTGACTTCCTGTATAATTGTCTACCCATCATGTCGAGATGGGCAATTACTGGAGGAACTCTTGTTTCTGTTAGTAAGTGATGGATGGGTATGGAGGGGAGACAGCCTGCTATTATTCTAAGAGCTTTATTTCCTCACGACTTATTTTGCTTATTGGAATGTGATATGTGTGCGCCAAGTAAAGTATAAATATGATGGCAATATTGCTTGACCAGACTCTTGTACACGCGCCTCCAAGATATATATGTGCTGGACATAATATGTTGTACATCTCGGATTATATATAATTATGTCGTTTCAGGATGAACGAAGTATTTACTAATCTCTCTCAGCACCGCACCGACACCCTGCACCTGGGCTCCACGCGCACCCCCGGTGCCGGTGCCAACTCCGACTCCTTGTCATGTAGGTATCGAAGGTTAAGCTCAAGATAGTAGGTCGTTTATTTGAAGGAAGCACATTCGGGGTGTGTGATTTTCGTGTATAGGGTAAGTAGTGTCAGAAAGGATTGAGTTGAGACAGTCGAATTCCATTGTGGATACTATGTCAAGTGATTTATATTGTGTTGCAGTTTCCTATTGCGTCAGTGGTAATGGATTGGAATTGTTAGGTCGTTCAGTAAACTACATTGATTTACAATGGGGTGAGGACACTGTCAGAAAGATGATAATGTTGTGAAAAATATATATATATATATATATATATATGTAATAATAATATAATATAAATATATATATATATAAATATATAATAATAATATATAATAGGATATATACTATATATAATATATATTATATATATAATATATAATATAATAAAATAAATATATTAGTAATATAGTATATATAATATACACTCCATAGATGGGTTTGGAGTGAGAGCTAACGTGGACGTGTAAACACATACTACACCGCAAGTCGAAAGGACAATCATCCTATCATTCCCTCCATACTCTAGAGCGAGAACTTGTCGGAATCAAAATTATTCAAACTAGGGCTTTACAAGACCGCCGGACGGACCAACTCACTGTGGTAATCTCGAAATGTGAAGCCACTCCCGGCCGATGACCCCCGAGCAGACTATTGCTCCCCGCTACAGAACGGCTCGCCACCAGTCCTCTCACGTGTTAAATACTCTATTATGAACCTTTCTTCTCGCCTCTACCAAACTCACATTCCTTTCCTTTACTGACTCAATCCACTTTTTCTTTGGTCTCCCAGCCAGTTCATTTCCCAGCACACTCACCAGCTATGCATCCGGCTCAACCAATTACCTTATTCATCCATCTCCAGCATCTCTCTCCAGTACACCTTATTCTCTAACGCTCACCACCACAGAACCTTCTAGATGTAATTCTTATTTTATTCAACTCTTTCCCACACTTATAAACCATTCGCCTATAGGATTATTCATCTGAAGATAATCGCACCTTAGAAATCAACCTTATTCTTTACGATAGTTTCACTACCCTCATTTAACCAAAGTAACAACAACCCTAGAAATCTCAGAGGCATCTCAAAACATAGTCTTTTAAACCCTTAATACAATATATAAAAGATTTAATTGCACCAGCCACCTTCTATCATTCACAAATTTTCCTACTACACCTCTTGCATCATTCGTTTCCATTTCACATATCATATGTCAAAATATTAAAATTCAGAAGGCCTGAAGATACCAATAAGACCTCACAACGAGAACTTGCCCACTCCTACACCAATACTCTATCTACAACAACCGCCCTTAACACACTGACTACCAAACTCCTGACACTCAAACCTTCTATCTGCAAACAAACTAAATCTCTTTCATTCTATCGGTCTAACCACTCCCAACTGAAAATATTGCCTAGTAATGTTTTTAATATATATATATCATATTATATATATATATATAAATATATATATTAATATATTATTATATATATATATTAAAATATATTATATATATATATTATATATAACAAATATATAAATATATATTATATATATTATAAAAACGAGTATATATATATAAATAGGGTATTAGGAATATTATATATATATATAAAAAATATATAATAAATATAAATATATAAATATATGTACAGACTACTATATATAAGATATGGGTATATCCCATATACATATTATATTATATTAGATATATATTATATTAAGCAGGAGCATAATATCTTCAAAAATGAAGAACTCAAACCTTCTTCTGTTCTTAATATTCTTGATATTTTCCTTTTCGTTTGCAATGGACACTTAACAACAAGCATTGAAAAGAAGAAATGTGAGAAACCAAGTGATAAACCTAGAAGAAAATAGCAGGAGAGCTCTTACAATATTTATAAATAATTTTTGACTGAGGAAGAAAGCTGAACTAATCTATAGATTAACAATAAAAATATTAAAAAGATAAAAATAATAATTGTAGATAAAAATAAAAAAAAAAGAAAAGTATTTATTTTAGTTCTTTCCAACAATTGTTAAAAACATAAAAAAAATAGTTTTTTGAAACAAAATATTTTCAGGCAGTTCTCATAATACATAATATGGAATTTAAAAGTATAAAATGTGTAATAAATGAATTCTGGTAATAGAAAAATACATATTCAGTGCCAACGGTTGATAGAAAGATTAACGAACTCTTCTGAAATTATAGGGCTAGAAACACGACCATTTAATTTCAATGTTTTCAACAACTTCAGAACCAAAAATCAATGAACTTATGTGCCTAGAAACATAATCTTCTAGAGAACTCTATTAGAAGGAGTTCAGAAACAAAAGGAGAGAAGGTGTAAGTTACACTGAAAGATGAACACATTATCTGGCGTAAAACTCAAGGACTAACATCTAAACCCGTTTCGTTGAGAAGCATTATTCTAGAAAAAACTAGGATAAAGAATTTAGAGATCTGAAAGATATTGGTCCACTTATAGGTAAAGGTCCAACCTGGGATATGAACGAAACGAATAAATAAAAATATATAATATATATATAAGATTAGAAATATATTATATATACTATATATATATATATTTTAGTATATATATATATATATATTATATATACTATAACTATACGGACTCACCCTTCCCAAGACTAAGCTCCATCTGCAGGGTACATATATATATTTACGCAAGACTCCATCTCCCTGCTCACTCACTCTTAATCTTAGACCATATACTCACTACTCTTTCCGACTAGATTTTAACCTAATAACTTGTTATATCTTTGAACTCACTCGACCCCGCTCTAGTATTGATACATTATAACCCTCATGACTAGTCGCATTGTGAGATATTTATACTCCTTTCCACTGATGCTTACTATCCCCTTATCGCTCGTATACGGATCTTACCTCTCCCTTACTTAATTTAACGTAAGTGTTATTCTGAATGTATTAGCATTAGCCCTATCTCACGGGTTGCCTATTTACTAGTCTACAGTGCAATGTAAGTTTAGTTTTATAATATAATATATATAGTTTCTCAGCATAGGCCTCTAATATCATTAAAGCATCCGTTCACTCAGTGTTATTATTTAGTATAGTCGTAGTATATAATATATCATATATATAGTATACTCAACATCTTTTGAAATAAAAACCCTCACTATTACAGCAAGAAAAGTGTATTGTTTTGTTGCTACATTTAATAATTAAAATGATTTTGCTTTAAATATAATATATAAAATTATTAATAGTGTTACATAATGTTAATAAAAATAATAGATTTAAATCATAAATTCAAATTTCCAAAAAATAAATAAATTTCCTCTCCCCGACATCAGGTTTCCGATGTTTTCACAATGTCGAAATACTCAAAATACCGTTTGTCTCCACTTTTCTTTTTCACACTTTGCCCAATCTACTATATATATACTCGCCATCATCAGTATATATATTATGGTATAACCGATATGAAAAACTCTTTAAAGATACAATTAATGGACGAATGAAGCATTTGATTTGCCAGTAAAATTGTAATTTGTTTTAATAGTTTAAAAAAATTTTCTTAAAAGTTGTATTTTTTATTTAGCAAATAATTATATAAATATATGAAAATTATTTTTAATTCACCCTATTTATTTTTCATTTTCATAACGATATTTTCTTTATCAATAATACGTACGATAATATTTTTGAAACATCAAATTTCGAAATTAAGATATTCAGCTAATACAGAATCATAGAGTAAGAATAATTTCGAAATGGAGAATCCTGAACCTGATATGAGTGGTGTAGAAAATGTTTTTGAAAGTAGTCTCGATCGTAAAGATGAAAAACCCGAACCCGTTTATGAAATAATAAAGAAATACTATATATATGTATACCCTTATATTATATATTATATAATATATATATATACTATAAATATATAGTATTATATATATATATATTATAATATATATATATAAATATATTATATAATATATTATATTATATATATATATATATTATTTATATATATTATTATTACTATATATTATTATATATATATATGATATATATTTATATATATATATTATATATATATAAATATATATAATATATATATATATATATATTTAGTATATTGTATATATCTATATATATATATATATATATATAGTATATATATATATATACTATATATATATATATATATATATATATATATATAATATATATATATATATATATAAATATATATATATATATATATATTATATAATATTATATATTAT
>JABUQX010083877.1:15000-29204 GCA_015478945.1 Trachelipus rathkii | reverse complement strand
TTTTACATTCCTTGATTGAATAAACTCTCGGTCAGATATTATAACAACCACTTGTGTTACCACTGAAAAAAGATCCCTACCTACAACACTTGACAGAAAGAGAAGCAACTTACGCAAAGTAGAGAATATGAGTGATGACACAATGATATTAAATAGCGGACATAGAAAGATTGTACCTCACATATCTAATTAACTGAGAACCAGATGGTGTGTTGAACAAAACAGTGTACAGAATGTGTAAGAATGTGTTGAAACGTATATTACAAGCGTCGAGACCAAAAGATAACCTACGTTGCGACAGTTCCCACTGCGTCGCCCACCAAAAAAACAAAAAAAAAAAAAAAAAAATAATAGAGGTTATTCCAAGGTCTCATTAAGACTCGCGCTCCATACATGGATGATTGTAAAAAGTAAATTTACTTTGCGAAGATGGATTGCAATATTTTAAAAGTATCAATAGTCTAGACCATGGACTAATTTTACAGTCTATTTATATAACGTTCTCTAGATTGATTGATAAAATAATAAGAAAGATAATTAAAATGATGATTAATACATATATAGAGTATCAATATCTAAATTGATCTATTAAATAAATGTAAACGTACTACTAATAGTAGGAAGAGGATAAAAGTGAGAATATAATATGCTTATTTAAGATACATATATAGTAGGATATAAAAGGTGTAGAGTGAAACGCTGCGAAATAGCCAAGCGGCAGTGTCACGCGGAAACTGGTGCCACCCGTGAGCCAAGTGTTAATAGGTTTTGTTCTTCTGGAGAAAAGACAGGGCGGGACAAAGCTCCCATATTGTTAGGGAAAACCGAACAGCCTAGTAAAACAAAATTACCCATCCAATTCGGCGGATTTAAAACGGTAAGTGACGTTGGAGCTACGTGAAAAGTGCAATCCGCTTGTAGGGGGCAAAATAATAAACTCCACTAGTGTGAACGTGAAAGGGTACGCCCGTATTGACTTACATGAGCCATTCGGCATATGGAACCAGCAGAAGATAGAAAGGAAAACTAAATTAACTACATCTTGGAGACCTAGATCGGGTACAACCGAGAAAAGGGAGTTGATATTAAAATACAACCCGGCTGTATAAGATGCATGTTGGCAAATGCGTGGTACCCAAGCTGTAAGAGCGAAACATGGGAATGCGACGACAACACATTAAAGGAGACGACAATCGCGAGCAGAGCGCCAACGAAAGAGATGACGAATGACCAAGTAGTCGGTAGCGGGAGCGGCTGAAAAGGATAATATGCTGATCGCGTACCCCAGTCGCGAGATATGTCCCCTCAAGACCCACGTACCTACGGCGGGAGATGAGCGACTGTATGTATATACAAAATATAATGATCAGTCAAGTGGGGAATCGGTAAGGGCTCCCAATCCGACACTTGTACACGAATCTCACTGTCTTATGACTTAAAGTAGCTACATTGCAAGTGCTAAGTATCGATTTTTACCTACAAGATGTTAGGTAAAAAAGGTAACCGCCTCACCCCCAGTGAACTAGTAGGGTAATGCGATTGGGATCGCCAAACCTGTATAATGTTCATTGTCAAGCCCTCTAGCGCTAAGCCGAGCACACGTGAGAATCAAGTCAGAGGCAAATTCGACTGGAACATATATACGCGTTGGCAATGATTTAAAGTTATAAGCAGGACCCGAAATAGAGCGATGAAAAGGAACTGTTAGAAAAAATACTGTCTTTGATCCAGCTAATTGAACATACAAAGAAGCATCAAATTGAATTAATTATCGCTATAGATAATAAAATTGATAAGTAGTTATAAAAAAACTAGAAAAGTACGGGATTAGGATGACATGAAACCCCACGCCCCACCGGAAGCCCCCCCCTCGGCAATGTTTAACAGGAGGTAATGGAAAGTGAGTCGACTATGACCAAGGACGACTTTTGGAGTGAGTCCTGTTTTGACCTTGATTCGAAACCACAAAATATCGATATTCACTTCCTCCAATCCACTTTTACTTTCTATCAATCACACTCATTTTTCGATCTTATAGTGTTAATATATTAATTATATTAATAATGATATTTGATATATTGATTTAATTATAATAATATTTTATATGATTATCTTTAATATATCGACTCGCTGTTAAGATGATTATATTATATGATACTATGTTACTCTAATGTCTAGCTATTTTATCCCCTATATCTTCTTTCCCGTCCCGGTATGTGTCTCCGATTGTCTCCCTTCTCATTTTTCTTACTTACTTACCCTAGATTCCTTGGTCTCTGTGGAGTCTTTGTTCCCAACCTCCGTGCAATACCCCAGATGATATTACCTTAGGATCCACTGTGTGTGGAGAGTGGTGGTCGCCTCAGAGCCCGTCTCTTTCCTCGAGCGTCGGCCATATGTTTTCGACCATAATTCTATGTTATAATTTCAATCCTCGTACTCATTAATTTCCATTTCTCTTTGGAGTCTTTCCCAATCCCTCCTCACCTTACCCTATGTATTCCGGGTCTCTTTGGAGTCTTCCAATCTCCTCTCACATACCCTAGTATTCCTGTCTCTTTTGGAGTCTTCCCAATCTCCTCCCTCAATCTTGAGCTATACAGTCTTGTCTCTGTGTTTTTTATCTTGGCCCATTCTCCTCGTTTCTCCTGTGGGTGGGAATATGAGACTGTTAAGGAGTGATTCAAAAAAACATGAAATGCTTATCTATATTTTTTTCTCCGGGCCGCTATGGGACAAGCCCGAAACCGTATTGACCCCTAACCACGGAGAGAGAAGCTGTTGCCCGCGTTATTGAAATAGCTATTTATAATCTTTTAGCGATTTATACTATCATAAATCGCTTCATTAAATTTATTTTTCAGCCGTTCAGACTACCGTGACAAAGTTGTCCATGTTCATTGTCAATAGACCATAAACCTACACACCATGTTCACTTCACCCTCTACTTTGTTTTGCGTTATTTTAGGTATTCTAATGAAGTAATTTTTGTGGTTATTAGCTCTGGAGCTTATTTTAATCCTATAAAATAATATTCAATACAGTGTAGTATCGAAGTTAAGCGCTTGTTTCCTCGCGTACTCTCCCGGGATAACATTTATATTTTAATTCATCATTTGTGTTTATCGCGGAGCGAATTCAAAGAAGCAATGTATATTGTAAAAAATAAAAAAAGAATAACATTTTGCAAGAAAGCCCGGATTCAACATTCTTGGTTGAACCCCCCCCCCCAAACCCAACCCAGACCTACCATTTCTTAGGTCAGCGACAAAGTGGCGTTATGCCGCTTAAGTTGAGAAGGGGTTACGCCGCGGTACCACCCCAAACCAAAGTGAATTCTTGCATAAGCGATACCCGTCTAGACTACCGTCATTGGTAGTTAAAGCCGTAGGCAGAAAGCTGTGCTTGAGTCCGTCTACAGCATACAATAAGAACAAAGACCTAAGCCAACGCATTTCGAGCAGCTTACAACCGAAATACCCAGTAACAGAGATTCAACATATAAATGTATCTGCCACTTTTCTTCGTTCGTTGGAGGCCAATCCTCGATATCAAAAAAAATTTAGTCCCCACTACCCATTTCCTTAGTGGACAGAAAGACAAGGACCGGCTGATCATTACATACACGGCCCCACCTGTGTGCCGCGTATCATTTTTCCACTTTAGTAGCCTAAATTCTTCTCTGAATTCGTGATCAACCACTTGCTTGAAATTACAATGCAATTCATTATCAGTACAGCCGGCTCGCTTCGGCAACCAACTCCAAAGATGCATTGCCTTCAGTTCACCCTAATCGCTAAATGCCCTGTAGTTTGCTTAGAGGTGAATTGGCTGAGTGCTCCTTCTCTCATTCATAATATCTTATCTTCTAATAATATGAGTCGAGACTACAGCTATTAGGCTGATGTATGTTGCTAAGCTGATTTAGGCACCGTTGAATCGGCTCACGCGAGTGTGAGTGCACTCTGAGAACACCTGTCATTTCTATAAGCACAACATATGACGTTAATATTGCTGGAAACTAATTCACTGCTTGCTATCTGCGGACTATAGACTCTACAGCTTGGAAAACCACGAGATATCCCTATAGCTACACCACACACGAAGAAGAGTCTGAACATTGACCTCCTCACCATCTATATCCACTGCTCTCACAACATTTTCAATCTCTCCACCCTCTTCCCTGCTTCAATCTTATATTCCGCTAGCAATTCACCTTGCTATTTACCCGCTTTGAAGACCCCTCTAGTAATTGTGAGTTTACGTCAGTTGATGTTATATCTAAGTAAGATCATTATCTGCCCACCAGATATGACCTTGACTATATCTAGCATCACAGATTCTTTGTAGACGAGTCTATCAGCTCTAGATCACTTCACAGAATGATAACATATCAATTTCCTTGTATGCCACTTTATCATATCCTTACCATTGATTACATACAAATAGTCCTCTCTCTTCAGTTTAAGATGAAGTCCTGGGTAGGTATTATCATCACCAAACGTATATGATAGATGAATTAACTTATAGTCGTTCACACGAATAGCACATCTATCCAGAAATCAATAATTGTCGCTCATAGCTGCGCAACGTGCCATAGACAACTCATGGTTCCTCTCTTCTGCCCCACGCAATTCGATCAATATCAGTAGACTCCCATCGAACCTAACACTGCAGCTTAACTCATCCGAGGTTCAAGAAGTATGATTTACTCGACTTACTGCGAACTAACCCCAATCACCATCCTAACTCCCTTTCTCTGACCCTTGCTGATCTTTACAACTAAATTCATATGATTCCAGTACTTACTTGTATCTACACGTAAATGGTTGCCAAAACACTATAAGGACCACCCTTAATCCACCCTCTACCTCTGCTTCTCTAAGTATAGAACATGATTTCTCTATTTACACTTTATTGTATTGTATGGACCATAATCAACATTGTTTCAGAGTTTTCTAAATCGCATGTAAAAACTTTATGTATCCTAGTTATTTTAACCTTCGCCACCCATTCTGGGGTACTTTAGCATCCCCCAAATGAATACTGAACTTAAAAAGAATTTTCTTTGCTTGAAAATTTCGCATAGCCCCAACGGCACCTCACCCTCTAAGTGACATGGGTGGACACGAGACTGGTCTTTCCTCTACATTTAGCTAGGACAATGGCGAGACGTCTCTCACATATGAAATATAGGGCACTTGATCTCAGATATGTAGAGATCCACGAAGATAATGAGACACTCCTAAGAAATGCGTTTTGGCTGTGAAATGGTATTCGGGATGTTTTGGGATAAATGAATTCAACATACTAAATCTTTTCTTAAATTTAATCCTTCTCCTTATTCTTTGCACTTATGAGCTCCTACGATCACCTTTCATTGTCTGTATCCCGTTTTTACTCCAAATTTTGTAATGGAAAGAGACTCGCCTTCTAAGAGGATACGTGTTTGGCACTTGGTGCTGTAAATTGACCTGACTCGCGGGCGGTCGTACTTCTTTGATTTCCCATGAGAGAGAGAGAGAGAGAGAGAGAGAGAGAGAGAGAGAGAGAGAGAGAGAGAGAGAGAGAGATGAAGTAGTTGTTTTCAATGACTTAGAGACTCAGTTCTTTTATTTTAACTCAGCCTTTATTTTTATTCAAAATAATCTTCCACACAATTCAAACCTTCATCTGTCTCTTAACATTCTCGGTATTTATTTTTGAAGTGAAAACAACTACATTATTTCTCTTACAAAACAACCCTCTAAGAGATCAGGTGTTCTGAAGGGTATTCGAAAGTTCTTCAGACCACTTCAGAGGCTTGTTCTTTACAGTTGTATTTTTCTCCCCTGTATGGAGTACGCCTTACACGCCTAGGGTAGTTCCACTCATACAGATCTCCTTGAAAAGGTGGAGTTTAGGCCTTTTCTTTTTTTTAAGTCTTTCACTCACGCTGACTCTCTCTCTGATGCTCTCTTTCTGCTTGCCTAATTGTTGAGTCCCTATATTATCACTATTACAACAAACACCTCTTCTGAAACTCCCCATTACAAACCTCCATTTTTTCAAAAGGGCTTTTGTGGCACGTCTTTCTACAGAGTCTCCCTCTTTCTCTCTACGGCTATCCTACCCCCAATTTATCCGCTATGATCAAACTTACAAGCAAAGTATAGAACACACTTCCTTTTTCAATATTCCTAATTTCACTTGTCTTGTCCACTTTTAACAGATTTGTATCGAAATATGTTGGCTTTTAATTTGGTCCTGCTTCTCGATTTTAGCCTAACTCTTATGGGATATGGTATACCTCTGGGTTTCATCCACCAGAGGAAGCATATCAAAATGTGTTGCTTCTAGTCAATATGACTGGTGTTGTTACATTCCATTATCTCATTCGTAAATGGCATTACTTCAAGAATCATTAAATAATATATCACCTTTAAAGAGTGATTTTGTTTTATCGCTATGCCTCTTAGCAGTAGAAAGACGTCTTGAATCCCATAAACTTTTATAAATTAGCTATTCAAATCTCTTAAGATCATTCTTTAATCACTGAAAATTAGCACAACATTATATATATATATATATATATATATATATATATAAAAGGAGAAGAGGAGACAAAGATATATATATATATATATATATATATATATATATATATATATATATATATATATATATATATATATATATATATATATATATATATATGAAAACAACAATCTCCCAAAACAATCTTAAGCATATATATATATATATATATATATATATATGAGTATATATATATATATAAATATATATTTTTATTATATATATATATCTATATAAATAAAAAAAAATATATATATATATATATATATATATATATATATATATATATATATATAGGTTGAAGTCTAGAACGTATGTCGCACAACGAAAGTTAAAGTAATGAACTAAATATTTTGAGAAATTTAATTTTTTACCTTTTTTTTTGTAAAATAAAACACGAAAAAAAGAAGAATTAATATTTCGGAAAAATGAGCTTCACTGATTTATATATAATATATATATATATATATATATATATATATATATATATATATATATATATATATATATATATATATATATATATATATATATATATATATATATATATAGTATACATATATATATATATATATATATATATATATATATATATATATATATATATATATATATATATATATATATATATATATATATATGTTAAATTTCTTCAAATCGAGGACTGTTAAATTCTTCTAATGATTTGAGAATTTAGATATTTGTCGTAATCATAAAGCGGCGATTTGAACATCTTTTGCATTCACAATTCCGACAGACTTTTGACTCCCAAGCAAGTTCAGGCAGAGGGTAATAATTTGTACGGATGTGTTCACACAAACTTTTATTGGTAAATGCTAATGACATCGTCCTGAAAACATATATAAAACAATACTATATTTACAATTCTAAAATCTAATAAATAGCATAAAATAATAAACATATAAAAGACACGATAAAACATTTTACTCTTTACAAAAATGCACTTGTTAGATATTTTCACATTATTGATTAATAGATTCAACTTGAAATAAATGGTAAATACCTTGATTATAGCCTCTATTAGCCTTCGCTAAACTTGTTTGTCCTTTAATTATTTACTATTACATAATGTAGTTTATTAACTTTGAATATTAAATTTCTCTCTTGAAACTACGTCTTCCTTCTATGAATATTTTGTTGCAAGTGATGAAAGATCACTCTCTTTCACGCTTGCGCATTTCGTTGTTTATTACTATCTTGCAACTTTCTATTGCAGGAAATTCTAATGTTAAATAAACATTAACATTCCCCGTTTTTGGAAACTTTATTAATTTTATTTAACCCTTTCAATTGAACAAAAAAATTATAATAAAAAGAAATATGAAATTTCTTTTTCCTTTTACTTAAACTAAAATATCAAATCAAATTTCAATCTCTTTCGTGAATGCATATTTAAAAACATATTTAAATCATATATAAAATGTTATTTTATTCTTTCTGATATAAAATGTTATTTTATTCTTTCTGACTTTTCGAAAACAAAAATGTTTCGTGAAATCATTCATTTTTCTTTTACTAAACTTAACTATATTGAAAAAGTCTTTCTTTTTATGAAATGTACTTTTTCTTCCTTGTTTCTTATTGAACTTTGGTTCACAAAGTTTATTATTCTTTCTTTGCTTGTTAATACGTTTTATCTTTTTTTGTTTAAAAAACAACTTAGGTTTTATCTTACTTTGTTTTGTCTTACAACTTAGGTTTTGTCTTAAATCTATATGGTTTTTTAAACCTTTATCTTTTATATCTTCAAACTCATTTTCAGTTTTAGGAACTTTGAACTTTGGAAGAGACTTCATTACTTTATTTTTAACTTTAGAAGCTTTTGTTTCTTGACAAGGCCTTTGAGAATTACTTTTAAAATTCTCTCTAGTTGTGCTAAGATTGCTCGTCATTGACAAAGTTTCATTTTTAGAAAGCTTCATTTCTATGGTTTTTTGACAAGGCGTTTGCAAATTACTTTTAAAATTCGCTTTAGATATGCTCAGGGTGCCCGTCCTTGACTTAGTTTTAGAAGCATTTAAAACATCTCCCATAGTAAATTTTTCAACAAGTGAATGCAGATTACTTTTAAAATCCGCTTTTTTGTACTTATTCTTATTCTTCTCATTAGAATTCGTACTGCTAAGTTTACTTATTGGAAATTTATTTGAAAGTATGCCTATTGCCTCTACATCTTTTATTTTAACGACAGAAGTGGTTATATTTTCCACTTTTATGTCTATTTGTTTGCTACATACTGTTGAAGGAATTTCTTCTTTTACAGCTGCTTTAACTGTGAATAGCTTTCTCTCAATTATTCTAGTCTCTAGTTTTGCATCTTTCTTTACAGTTTTTGCAGTCTCTTCCTTTACAAATACCGTTGCTGTTGATTGCATGTCAACATTATTTTTATTATTGTTCAATAATTCTCTACATTCTTTTTCATAAATGAATTGTTGTTTTTTATCAACTAACCTTTTAGCTTCTCTTATTTCTATTAAAAGGCTGTCTAATATCCTTTGTACTTCCAACTCTACATATTTATTATTTACTCCTATTGTTTTTAAATTACAATAAACTGAGAAGTAATAATAATAATTTTTAATCTTCTTAAATCTTTTTTCGATTTTACCTATATTATTATTATTATTTATATTATTAAAGACATCAGATTTAATATCTCTTATAACTATTCTTATTTTTTCGATATATGAAGAGCTTAAAATTTCATTAATTATTCTATTCATTTTAGAATCTATTTATTAAAACTCGCAACAAATATTGCAAAGTTAATCGACTTGTAACATGTATTATTTTCCTAAATTATATATTCGACCATCATAATAGTTTAATTTTAAGTTTTTTAGATAAAATATATTTATATGTTTATATATATATTTATACATCTATAAAAAAAAATCTTATTTAAAAACTTAAATAAAAAGAAAATGTTCAAATATTTTTTTTTTATTGTATTTAATCAAATTTATCTAAGTTATTCTTTTAAATAGTTTAAATGTAGTTTTCTTTCAAATAAAAAAGAAAAACCATTTTAGAGGTATACTCTTTTTAATTTTAAAATTTTAAAATTTAAACTTTATAGAATTTATAAAACTTTTATTATTTTTTTTTTATTTATATTTTTTTTTATTATATTTATTTAAAACAATATCATCTTTTTATTTACTAAAAATTTTCTTTATATAATACATTTATCACTTTAAAAAAAAACAATCGTTGGAGGCATTTGCAACATAGTAACAACATTCTCAAAATTTTCTTTATTCTTTTATTCTATAAAATTTTTATTATTTATTATTATTTTTATTTTTAAAAAAATATTATCTTTCTATTTATTATTATTTTTACAATACATAATACATCTATTCCTTTAAAAAACAATTGTTGGAGGCATTTGCATCATAGTGACATGTGGCACTCTCTTTATTTGCTTGTTCTCTGCTGCAAGCAAATAAAAAAATATTAAAAATTTAAGGCCATTAATCTTTTGTCTTTTGATTTTGTAGATCATTTAATAATTTTAACAACCTTTAAAAATATGTACCTTTACAAATTTTAAAAGATATTTTAATGTATATATAAATTATATACTATCGTAATTGCTCATGTAGCGATATATGCCAACTCTCTAAATATGATTTGGATTCGTCGTCTTGTATAAACTCTTGTGCTTGCGAGCAAGCAAAAATGTGGCAACCTTTGTTGGGTTCTCTCATTTAAATTCTATTTTGCACCCTAAAAATATTATTACCTATTATTTTTTTTTATTCACAACTCTTATGATGACACATTATTCTTATATTTATTTTCATATAATACCTTTAAATTTTATTTTTAAACCTTGCAACTTTATATGACGTCACTAACGCCATCTCAATTTGGCATTTTCAGTGTCACTTTGAAGACAAATTTGTTCATCTATCTAAAATATTTTATATTTATATTTTATTAATTTATTATTATTTATAATTAACAAACACCTTTATTTTATAATAAACTTCATAAACATATTATAACTTTATCATTTTATCATTTATAAATTTATTTATAATTATAAATTTATTACGAAAACTGATGCTTGGCAACTTTAACCTATTGCAAAGCACTTGATCTTTTTTCACTTCTATAAAATTTTACAAAAGCGACATTTGGCAATCTAAGGTACCAATTTTTCTTTATTTATTATTTTTATTTAACTATTAAAAAGAACTTTAAATAACTTTAATTTTCACTTTTAACTTTACTACTTAAACACATATTTTAAAATGCACTGCAAATCCTTCTTCTTTTTTTTTCTTCTTGTGTTTCTTCAATGCTTCAAGCAACGAAATAAAGGAGAGGGAGGAGACTATGCCAATGTAACAGCGCCAATATCCTTTTGCACATCTCGTTTTCTTCTTACGCCTCCAATTCGGCAGACATTTTGGTTTTGCAGACGACTTTGAAATTCTTTCTTCAATTTCTTAAATGACTTGCAGGATTTTCCTTACTTGTAATTCGTTCCAAATTATTCCTTTTAATCAAGGACTGTGTTAAATTCTTCAAATCGAGGACTGTTAAATTTCTTCTAATGATTTGAGAATTTAGATATTTGTCGTAATCATAAAGCGGCGATTTGAACATCTTTTGCATTCACAATTCCGACAGACTTTTGACTCCCAAGCAAGTTCAGGCAGAGGGTAATAATTTGTACGGATGCGTTCACACAAACTTTTATTGGTAAATGCTAATGACATCGTCCTGAAAACATATTTAAAACAATACTATATTTACAATTCTAAAATCTAATAAATAGCATAAAATAATAAACATATAAAAGACACGATAAAACATTTTACTCTTTACAAAAATGCACTTGTTAGATATTTTCACATTATTGATTAATAGATTCAACTTGAAATAAATGGTAAATACCTTGATTATAGCCTCTATTAGCCTTCGCTAAACTTGTTTGTCCTTTAATTATTTACTATTACATAATGTAGTTTATTAACTTTGAATATTAAATTTCTCTCTTGAAACTACGTCTTCCTTCTATGAATATTTTGTTGCAAGTGATGAAAGATCACTCTCTTTCACGCTTGCGCATTTCGTTGTTTATTACTATCTTGCAACTTTCTATTGCAGGAAATTCTAATGTTAAATAAACATTAACAATATATATATATATATATATATATATATATATAGATATATGTAAGGTTATACATATATATAGCAGGAGCAGCAGAAGCCGGAGACATATTATATATATATATATATATATATATATATATATATATATATATATATATATATATATATATATATATATATGGTGATATTTGGTTTAAAACCACAACTATCATCGATCCATATCTCAAAAACTACAATAGCTACAGGGAAAAGGAATACATTGTTGGAATCCTGGCAAAATTTTATTGCGGAAACTGTAAAAAAAAAATCATATCTCAAAAACTACAATAGCTACAGCGAAAAGGAATACATTTTTGGAATCCTTGTAAAATTGTAGTTGGGAGGAACCCCCGCGACACAATAAAAAAATAAAATAAATATTGGCTATTTTTTTTAGAAGCAGGGAAAATATATATATATATATATATATTATTTGTAAAGGTATTACACGGCAATGTAGGGGGCTCGAGCCGACGGGGAACACAGGGGGGGACGTTTTCCATACCCGTAGGGGAGGGGCGGAGAACCCCCATGACACCCAAATACCAAAGAGCAGGGTTCCGGAGACCCTCCCCGGAGTGGGGAATTAGTCCCACCCCGTAGTTCCCGGAAGGCCGAGAGACTCGACTCTGCCATCGGTGCGGGTATACCCTTGGGGTATCTCCTTAGAAAAAAAGCAAAATTTAATAGAAAGTCTATTTATTTTAACGAGTAACCAATAAAAGGTCTCTAAATAGGCTCTCTAATCATATTACTATAATTATTAACAATATTTTTTTATTTTTTTATTTTTTTTACATTTTCCTATCTAAAATTTTACCAGGATTCCAAAAATGTATTCCTTTTCGCTGTAGCTATTGTAGTTTTTGAGATATATTTTTTTTTAAATTTTTTTTTATTTTGTTTACATTTTCCGCACTAAAATTGACCAGCATTCCAGCAATGTATTCCTTTTCCTGTAGCTATTGTAGTTTTTGAGATATGAGTTGTGGCTTTTAAATATTGATACCATAAGATATTTGAAGCATTATATTTTCCAATAAAGAAAAGTAACTATTTAGGAACTTTTGTGCTAAAAACCCATGCTAGAACCAAATCTGATACAACATCAATGACACAGCATTTAGCGATAATTATTGCAGGTAAATTTAAATCAAAGTTGCTTGAAACCAGCGAAACCGCTCAAAAAGAACATACTTGCTACGAAAGATAATAAATATCTTAAAGGGAAAATGGAAACAATTGGAATGAATAAAAAACTTGTCTTACATACAAAGTAAGTGATAATTTGTTAAGGACATTTAAAACAAAGTGAAATAGAAAAGTCTAAGTAGCATCGAAATAAAATTTAAATTTTTATATTAAACTAATAACTTTTAATTATGCTTTACAAACTTTAGTTACACAAGTCAAATTTAAAAGGAAATAAATTGCCATAGCCTAATTTTTGTACGCTTAGTGTGAAGTGAAAAAATATATATATCAATTCTTTTTATTTTTTTCCATTATATTTAAAAAAAAATTTTTTCCAAAATGATTCGTATATTTTTCAAAATGATTAGTATCGTTTTCGTAGTGCGACACACGTTCTAGACATTTACCATATATATATATATATATATATATATATATATATATATATATATATATATATATATATATATATATATATATATATATATATATATATATATATATATATATATATATATTTATATATATATATATATATATAACCTTTGACCTTTTACATGACTGAAAGAAAATTTTCATCGGAAAGGTTTACCTTCTGTTAATACTGCTTTAAAAAATAGAATTTAATTTATATTGGATAATAAAACAATTTCCTTTTTTTGCGCTTCACGGTTCCTTTTATGTTTTTTTATAAAAGTACTTTATAAATATATATATATATATATATATATATATATATATATATATATATATATATATATATATATATGTATATATATGTATATATATATATATATATATATATATATATATATATATATATATATATATATATATATATATATATATAGATGGTCAGATTTTTTAATGCTCTCGCAGTATGTAACTAGAGAACGGCAGGTCCTACAGTAAAACAAATTATATATATTTTAAATCAGCGGAAAATGCTATGATATAATTTGTTTTTTTTTTTTAGGCTCGAGCCGACGGGGGACAGTTAAAGTAATACCAAAGTGTTTTTGAAGTAAAATTATTCTTTTTTTAACTAAAGGATACCTGTTTAGGGTAAACCGCAAGATGGCAGGAGTCGGGTCTCGGCCTCCCGGTGGACGATTTGGGGGACTAATCCTCTCTCCGGGGATGGTCTCTGAACCCCGCTCTTTTTGGTCTTTGCGTCGCGGGGTTCTCCGACCATCTCCTCCGGGTATGAAACGGTCCCCCTCTGTCCCCCCGTCGGC
>JABUQX010083877.1:0-10000 GCA_015478945.1 Trachelipus rathkii | reverse complement strand
ATAACAAATATTGTATAAAAACATAATAAAAGAGAATGTAAAGAAACAAACTGGTTTTATAAAGTGTATATTTACATTGGATATCAGACAACTTGAGCTTAACTTAATTTTTTTCTTCACTGGTTTTTGGCTTTTTCGCCACGCTTTCCTCACTTACACTTGCAGGCCGTTTCAAGAAAAACCTGTCCAAGGAAGTTTGTTTCTTCCTCCCTTTCAGAATGTTTCGCAAATGAGTTAGGCAAGTGTCATTAAATAGCTCCGATGCACGACCAGTTGCAACTTTTTCTGGGTGCTTCCTTTCAATAAACTCTGAAAATCTCTAGCGGCGGCTCGTACCTCAAATTTTGGCTCGCAATTCAAAGCAAAAAATCGACCGAGTGACAACTCGTATCTCGGAAATCTCGTATGTCAAGGTACCACTGTATATATATATATATATATATATATATATATATATATATATATATATATATATATATATATATATATATATATATATATATATATATATAT
Source organism: Trachelipus rathkii (assembly GCA_015478945.1). NCBI lineage: Eukaryota > Metazoa > Arthropoda > Malacostraca > Isopoda > Trachelipodidae > Trachelipus > Trachelipus rathkii. The sequence goes on along the minus strand of JABUQX010083877.1, from coordinate 9,487 downwards.
ATATATATCGAAAAAAAAATATATATATATATATATATATATATATATATATATATATATATATATATATATATATATATATATATATATATATATATATATATATATATATATAGTAGCTGCGGAATATCTCTATATATATATATATATATATATATATATATATATATATATATATATATATATATAATTTTAAGAAAACTTTAGTAAAGTGATCATTATTCACAAAAGTATAATAAAGATAATTACTAAAAATCTCTCTCTCTCTCTCTCTCTCTCTCTCTCTCTCTCTCTCTCTCTCTCTCTCTCTCTCTCTCTCTCTCTCTCTCTCTCTCTCTCTCTCTCTCTCTCTCTCTCTCTCTCTCTCTCTCATAGTTAGATAAGCCATGGGACCTGTTTAAAGGAAAGTAACATGATGTAGCACGTTGCATTCCGACTATTGATTGATACTTATTTTGTAGTGAAAAATTAATTAGCCAAGATTTAAATTAGTGAGAGTTGTATCCTGTACTTTATAGAAGTTGTAATAACTGCTCGAAATATGCTGCCAATTATATTTTACCGTATATATATATATATATATATATATATATATATATATATATATATATATATATATATATATATATATATATATATATATATATATATATATATATATATATATATATATATATATATATATATAGGAACTTGTCCTTTAAAATGATGTTAATCGATATATATTGACTGAACGATATAATCAATTTTTTTTTTCGATTATTTCAAGGCAATAGAGCGTCAAAATTGCCAAAAACAGTTTTTTTTTGTTTTTTGTTTTTTAACTAAAGGAATACCAAAGATTAAATCACAAAGGGTCTCTCGGCCTCAGCGGGGGACGACGGGGGGGATTTGTCCCCCTCTGTCCCACCGTCGGCTCGAGCCCCTTAAAAAAAATTAATAATTTTTTCTGGAGCATGAAAAAAAGCAGCTTTTGGCAACCCTTGCGCTCCTTCCATTGGAGTTTTAGCTAACACGTGAACTGTAGGGTTCCACGAGTAGCGGCGTTCGGCGATTTTTCGATATCATGTCTTTTTATGTAACATCCTTTTAAAGAGTAGCGCCTATTTATATATAAATATAAATATATATATATATATATATATATATATATATATATATATATATATATATATATATATATATATATATATATATATATATATATATATATATATATATATATATTAATTTATAGTCATTCTTTTCGTTTTGAGAAGTGGGAGGCCCGTAGAAATACAGTACCGCCAGCAGGTAGTTACCGACATTCTCGAGAGTGCAGGAATGTTTTTTCTTTATAAGTGAGATGTTCGGATAGCTCACCATTAGGTGCTTAACTGTCTTGCAGGGGACCTCAACGTACACCACACTGAGTGGTTGGGCTCCCCTCATACTGATACAGGTGGAAACATGGCTGTGAAATTTAGATGCTCAACCATCTGGAACAGTTAATTAAGGAACCTGCACACATCCCAGATCGTCCCAACCAATTCTTGAACACTCTTGACCTATACTTTATCACTTCTTCTTCTCGCAGCAAATACACAATTTTCCCTCCTATCGTTAACCCTGACCATAATCTTGTAGCTATTAATTATAACACTTTCTCTTCAGCAGCTCCACCATGCCCTAAACGCACTTTCTAGCACTTTAATCAGGCTATTTGGGGGGCATTGCCTCTCTTCTTTGCTACCTACCCTTGATATAAATTCTGTTTTAACTCTGAGGATGCTTCGGTCACTGCTTAAAAAGTAGTGGCCGTAATCTATGAGGGAATGAGCAGGTTCATTCCATGTTCTACTAAATCTTTTTCTCCTCAAAATCTGTGGTTCAATGGCACCTGTTCTAGTGCTATCCAGAATATAGACAATGCCTATTGAGAATGGAAAAATTCTCCTTCTCCTGTCACTTTTGCTAATTTTAGCTCTACTTTGAATCGTTGCAGGGATATTATTCGTCAGGCTAAGCTTACTTTCACCCAAAGAAAGTGCGCTAACCTCTTTGGTTCTCCTACTGATAAATTTTTCTGGCCCCTTGCCAAAAACATCCCTAATATGACTTTTGTAAATCTCCCTTTCCTCCTCTTATTCGCTCTGACGGATCTGTAACTAATAATCATGAGAAGGCTACTCTCTTCGGCCTCCTTTTTTCATCCAATTCCACCCTGGACGAAACTGGTAACTTCCTTTCTACTCCTTCTCCTCTCAGGTGTCCCGTGGATCTGCCTGTTATTACACATGATCAGGTGTATGGGATCCTGAGATCTGTGAACGTTATGAAGGCTATTGGCTATTGGCTAGTGTTTTGAGAGAGTGTACTTCCGAGCTTGCGCCTGTCCTCTTTCGGTTCTACTCTCTATGCCTTAATACTAGCCCTTTCCCTCAGTGCTGGAAGCGCGCATACGTTCAACCTATCCAGAAGAAAGATAGCCCCTCTGATCCTTCTAACACCCTATAGCTTTCACTTGTATTCTGTCGAAAATCTTTGAAACTCTACTAAACTCTCATTTCCTGGATCATCTGGAATCTCATTCCCTCCTTTCAGATCACCAGTATGGTTTTCGACATTCTAGATTAACTGACGTTATACTTCTATTACTGATTATGGTTTCCGCCTTAGAACTACGGGGAGACATTGGCGTGGTTGGGCGTTTGATATCCAACAGATTGACCGGGTATCGCACGCGTCATCCTCAAGCTCCCTTTGGGTTTTCCTCCATTCCCTTTGCTACTAATGGTCTATTTTCTTTCAAATCGCTTTATATATCGGCAATTGTTGATGGGGCGACAGTAGTAAGGGGTCGTAAACTACCGCAAAAGTAACCAATTTGTCGTAATCTGCACCCTATCCGCTAATTTGCGCTTTTTTGTACTTTTTTACTGGATTTTACCTTTTTTAGGATATTTTGCTACTTTTTTTAACCGTTTGCACGGAAAAGTGAACGAAAGTAACGTTTTACACGGAAAAGTAACGGAAGCCTGATTTGACGCTAAATCTGACAACCTAATCCGCTAAATTTGTCATTTTTTTTGCACTTTTAACATTTTTTAAGATACCTTTTTAACGTTTTGTCATAATCAGTCTAATCCAACCTCGAGGATTTTTGGGGATTTTTCCATTGGCAGCCCTGCACGCGAAAGCAAAGACACGAAAACCATTTTGGAAGTTTTGAAATTCCAAGTCATGTCGGCAGCTGACTTTGGAATTTCCACTAACTTCGAATTTGAAACTTGATAGGTTTCAAGTCGGTTAACCGAATTAAGGTCTGGAGAGACCGTTGCGAGTAGCTCCCCGAAAGGGGGGACCCATCGGGGCTTTTTTTTTCCTAGAAGTTTTAAATGATCGATAGCATTCATTTTTGATATCTCACAATCGATTATCGTGATCGATTACCCCTAAATCGAACTTTAAATCGTCTTTCTACGTGCTCTGGTTGAATTTTAACAAGAAATGTAATCGAAAGAAATAAATTACTATAATGTAACATCATTTTAATCGTTGTAGTATTGCAGCCAGTTCCGAACCCTTTTCGAAATGAAGGAATAGAGATATAGTTCTGGTATATGGTCATTGTATGTGATAAACTAATCCCACGCGAGTTTTGGTGACGTAAGGTCACCTAAGGGGTGTTGCCCGCTTAGCGCCAAGGGCAAATTCGTCCTGAAAACCATTGTTGGCTTAACGGATCGGCATAAATCTGATGTGAGTTAGATATATACGTATCTTCGTCGGAGACGAGATTACTTTCCTCTGCCGCCCCCGTAGGGGACGCTGCCCCGTAAAATTAAGAAATGATCGTAGAAGACTGAAACTTGGAGTCGTGGGTTGAGGATCGCGAATCGGAACGCGGAGACGAAGTTGGAGTCGATTCGGAGACGGGTCGGATTCTGATTCAGATCGGAGTCCAGGACCCACGGCAGGGGGTCCCCAGTGAGAAAAGAAAAGAAAATGGCATGGAATGCAAAACAGAGGAAGGAGGAGAAAAAGGAGGAGGAAAGGAGGAAAAGAATGAGAAGGATTCAAGAATCGGTAGTGCACCGGTGAGGAGCCGCGTGCGTTCAGTTAGTAAATAATTCATTTAATAATACAAATCATTCGCTTCACATAAATGCCGGTTTAGCATATCATATCGTCAAATTGCATGCATCATGCAAAAGATAACCCGTTTTTCTGAATACTACAAGACAACATTTATTTTCAATCTCATTTTCTTTTTATAATTATAACTAAATATAATTTTTTTTTTAACTAAGTGAAACATGCATATACTTTTACTATTTGTATAAGTTTTTATTTATCATTTATACTTTGGTTTAATTTTTTAATTTATTTTTTCTATTTATTTTATATATTTTATTTCATTTTACTTTTTGTTAATTTAAATTACTTTTATTATGCATTAAACTTTTGTTTATTTTATTTTATAAATTTTTAATTTTTTAATTTAATTTTCTAATTTATTTATAAGTTTATTATGTTTATACTTTTGATAATTTTATAATTTAGTTTTATTACTAATTTTATCGACAATTTTTTATTTCCTTTTTAAGTTTTTATTTTTCTTTACTTTATTTAATTTTAATTTTTTTTCATTTTTTACTTTTTTATTTAACTTTATTTAAAAACTTTTTGTTTGTTAAAATTTTTTATACTTTCATTGTTTATAAACGTAAAATCATTACGTTTTACAACCTAAATCAGTAAAACTAATCAAATTCACCCAGCCCACTTCGACCATCTGTGATCCTATATTTGATCTATTGATTCAATTACATTTCGCCCTTTCCTTTTGACTTCACTCACATCCATTGAAATTCTTTGGATGAAAAGCACGAGTATAGGCTGAGTAACAAAGTTTCACATAAGTGATGAACCTGTTACCAAAAGGTAAAAATAATCGTACAAAGAAAACCTAACAACTTACACATGAATATAAACTGTTAAACATTAACAAATTCCCACACTTAACACCATTAAAGAAACTAACATTACATGCAAAACGGCTAGTCTACTTTTTGAGCATACATCTACCATGATTAAACGTTAATTCGTCACACTGACACAGTAGGCATTTAGCAAAAATTTACCACAACATTGGTTAATATCATGCTGATCAACGAACTATACTCAAGTAAAAGTTTCGCACATCAATAAGCTAACATGAAATAAGGAAATAATGTACAACGGCAACCTGACACACTTAAGCCCGAAAAAACGTTTATCATTACAAAAAGTATCAATTATCAATAGTAACCGTAGCTACACAGCATACAAAAACGTAATCCTAGTTCACACTTTTTCAAGCAATATCATTAACATAGAACCTTTAATTCACATTAAACATGTAATTACTAGATTTTTCATATCCTAACCTAACTTGTGTAATGAACTAAGATATAAATACACACACACACACACACACACACCACACACCACCACACACGCAACATTACGCAATATTAAAACCTGAAAATTCAATTAGCATTAGAGATGGGGTACGAAATAATTAAAATTTTTGACAGTTTGTGAAGAGAAGATGTTTTTATTTGAAGGATATGACCACTTCTTAAAATAAGACAGAGCATCAGGACCACTCAAATAATAACACGAGACATCCTGATACGAGGAAATGAAAGAGTTTGTCCGTCTTTTCAGAGAAAAGAAGGTGTTGAGCTCGATATTAACAATATCAAGAAAAACCGGTATGAGATTCAGTGGCAAAATTAGCTCAATTCCTTTGGGGGAAAATTTGACAAACAATCCTACAAGGGATGTAGTATGTATAGTAATAAAAACAAGTATGAACTAATCAATCAAGCGACAATGAATCACTAGCGTTATTCAATAGGCTATAAATATGTTGTAACAGTTGTCAAAATGCACTAGCCGAACGCATGTCAACTGCTAAAATATCACTTCGCAGGCGTTACTAGGGTATATGCAAGTATAAAATTATACGAGCTACTTAACAAAGTAAAGAGCGTTGTACTGCGATACAGACTCTTGTATTTTGTCGCTGGAGAGGAAACGATGAAGTTTATTGAAACAGGAAATTTCTAGGTGAACTAACAGATGAAATAGCTGAATACGGTTCTGGAGCATACGCCGATTCCTTTGTGTGTATGGCCCTAATCTTATGCTTTAGAATAAGAACTGCAATGGAATACTAATATATTGCTAAAAGCAAAGTCATACAATCAAGTAATAGTACAAGGATACATTAATTTGAAAAATTGTTAAGTGATAACGTGGATCGTTGCTCGGAAAAATAGTATAGGTCACAGAGCATTGTACAATGACATCAAAAACCATGATGTTACAGTGAAGGCAATGAAGAAATACAATTGAAAATCCGTTGATAAAGATGATGTACGAGACAGATGGACCTACCATAATAAAACAGCTACAAATAACGAAACAGACCTAATCTAATTTACACGGAAGTAAAGAGGGGTTAGTATAGTCGTTGCCTATATAATTCAGGCCTGGAAATATGAGGTGTTAGATGGTTGCTGGTACTAAAATGCTCCAACACACGAACCGTTAATGCGAATTCTTTATAAAAATTCAGTCGCCCGCATTCATATGGTTAAAGGCACATTAATGGTGCCAGAAGAGACAGATAGATAGATAGATAAGTAAATGTTAATGTTTTCATGTGCAAATATTCGAATAATAAAAATGTAAATAATAAAGTGTATTTTATTAACCGAATAAATCATTTCTGTTAGTTTCGAGTTATTTTTCTAGAAAGGCGTGGCCTAAAGAACTAAGCCTAAATTATTTCAGGATTACTATGCGTAATGTTGAAGTGTGTGTGTGTGGATTGGTGTGTGTTCATTTATTCTTGTTCATTTCAATAGTTAGTTAAGGATATGATAAATCATTAAGCTTAATTACCATGTTTAATGAAATTAACATTGATTGTTAATGATATGCTTGAAAAGTGGGAATAGGTTTTTTGTTGGTAGTGTTAGCTACCTTACTATTGCCAAGTATGGAACTTTTGTTAATGATAGCAGTTTTTTCGGCTAAGGTGTGTCGAGGTTTGCCGTACTACATTATTTCTATTCATGTACTTTATTATGTGGAAACATCATACGTATAGAGCATATCGTTGACAGCATTAATTAACAAGTTGGGTAATATTTTGCTACAATCTACGTCTCAGGACGAATTAAACTTAATGGTAGATGTATGCTTCAAAATAAGAAAGGCTACGTTTGATGTAATTTCAGTTCTTTACTTGTGTTAAGTTGACTTTGTTAATGTTAACATTATTCTGTGTTGTAATAGGTTTGCTTTTGACATTAATTTCTTATCATGATTCATGTTACTTCTATTAATGTGAACAACTTTTGTTACGTCAGCATATATCATAATTTTTGTATAAAAACTTGATTTTATGTTATTTATCCAAAATGATACGAATGTAACTTAATCAATAGATCAAATAGATCAATGGAATTGGATGGTGGTTTGACTTAGTGATTTACTGATTCTAGGTTATGTATCATCATATAATACATTATAACATAAAGTATAAAAATTTAACAAAACAAAAAAAGTTTAAGAAAAAAAATAAAAAAAAAAAAATAGAAAAAACAATTAAAAATTTAAAAAGTTAAGGAAAATTTAATTCTTAAAGGTTGAAATAAAATAAATAAACAAAGTATAAACGCCTAATAAAACTTATATAAAAAAAACTAAACACAAAGTATAAATACAAAATTAAAACTTATAAAATAAAGTTAGAAAATTAAAAAATTAAAAATTAAACGTAAAAAGTTAAATCATCACAATAGTATAAATGCAAAAAAGAAACTGAACTTAAAATAAACAAAAGAAAAATGTCAAATATGGAAACATATATAAAAGAAGAAAGAAAAATAAAATGAAAATAGTAGAATTAAAATAATCTGATAAATGTACAACAAAACTCTATAAAAAAAAAGTATATGATATTTTAAACTTAGTTAAAAAAAAAAAAAATAATTATGTAAATTATAGCCAAAGAAAATTGAGATTTAAGATTTTGGAGATGGTCTTCAACATTTTAAAATAAAGGTTATCTTTGCATGATGCAATGCAATGTACTATTTACATGCTAGAACAGAAGCAGTTATGGAACAGTAATGATCGGATTATTAATGAATGTTTATAACTGACAAACGCCGGTCCAGCACCGGTCCACTACCCGATTCGATAATCCTTCCTCTTTTCTTCCTCCTTTGAACTCCTCCTTCTTTCTCTCCATCTCTGTTTGCATTCCATGCATTTCTTCTTCTTTTCTCAACTGGGACCCTCTGGCGTCCTGGACTCCATCCTGAAGTCCGACTCGACTCTGTCTCCGAATTCCGAATCCAACTCCGTCTCCGTCTCGACTCCATCTCTCAACCCAGCTCAATTCATCTTCTACGTCATTTTTAATTTACATGCAGCTCCCCCCTTCGGGGACGCAGCAGAACGTAATCTCGTCTCACGATATTAACGTCAATATATAACTCAATCAGATTATCACCCGATACGTTAGCAACATGGTTTTCAGGACGAAATGACCTTGGCGCTAAGGGGAACCCCCTTAGGAGTGACACGGCACCAATCACCTGTGATCAGCTTTATGCAATACAATGACAGTAACCAAGTTTCAGAACTATATCTCTATTCCATATTATCGAAAAGGGTCTCTTAGGATCACTACTACACAACGATTAATCGAATGTTAATTATCAGAATTATTCTTTTCGATTTAATATTTTTCAATGTAAAAAGCCAACAGAGCACGTAGAAAGACATTTAAGATCGATTTAGCTAATCCGATCATCATAAATCGATTGAATCATTCAAAAGATGATCTGATCATCATTTAAAAACCTCTAGGAACCAAAAAAACCCTTTAGGCCCCCTTTGGGGAGCTAAACCTCCGAAAACGTCTTCCAGACTTAAAATCCGGTCTCACCGACCTTAAACCCTAGGCTTGACGTATCAAACGTCAAAATCTAGTTGAATATGAGGATAATTACCAAGTCAGCTGACACTGACTGAATTCCAAACCTTCCAAAATGGTTATTGTCTTGTTTCGGTGCAGCGCCAATGGGAAAATTCCCCAGAAATCCCGATTGGGATCTGACCTGTTATGGACAAAACGTTTACTAACAATGTGTAATGTAAATATTTAAAAAGTGCAAAAAAAAATTGACAAATTTAGCGATAGTTGTCAATTTAGGTCAATAATCAAGGGCTTCCGTTACTTTTCCGGATGCAAAACGTTACTTATCACGTTCACTTTCCGTGCCAAAAACTTAAAAAGTAGCAAAAATTCCTAAAAATATGGTAAAAATCAGCTAACAAAAATACCAAAAAGCGCAAAATTAAGCGGAATAGGGTGGCCAGATTAGCGACACAATCTGGCTTCCTTACTTTGCGTTAGTTCGACCCCCTTACTACT
>JABUQX010083876.1:32500-36213 GCA_015478945.1 Trachelipus rathkii | reverse complement strand
TTGTTATTACTTCGTTCAATTCGGATGGGTCGTTTAACCGTTTTTCGCATTTAATCGTGAAACGCTTTCGCGTTTTCGTGCGCCGCTTCAATATATACATATACATATACATATACATATACATATGCATATACATATACATATACACATGTATGTAATATGTGCTCTTCAACTAATAATAATAATGTATGTGTGTATGTCAGTGGCATATGAAGGGTCCTCTTGGGTGGGGATGATATATATATATGTATATGCTCATATATATATATATATACTTTATATATATATATATATACTCTCTCTTTCTCATATATATATATATATATATATATATATATATTTATATATATATATATATATATATATATATATATATATACTATATATATATATATATATATATATATATATATATATATATATATATATATATATTAGAGGTGTAACCGGATAACCATCCGCATCCGCATCATTTTTCACTATCCATCCACCCAACCCGCATCCGCAGTGAATTTTTTTTTTGCGGATGGCGGATGGTCACGGCTATGAATTATGAGGATCGTGGTATTACCTTATATATATAATGTGTGAATGTGTGTCTCCTCTCTCTTTCTCCTCCTCACTCACTCATATATATATATATATATACTCACTCACACCATTATATATATATGTATATATATATATGTAATATAAGAGACTTTTCAAGGATGACAGAAACACTCATGCTGGAATCTAAAGTTCAAACTCTGGAAACGATGAAACATGAAATTACATTAACAACTTTTCTAAAGTCTAGATACAAAAATCAAAATTTCTTGAAGACCAGGTGTTTTTAAGAGGGGTTAAAATTAGTTAGGATGTTTATGTGATGAGAAATTCTGCTAAAAGGCAGAATATCACCAGCCAATAAAAAGCGTAAGATAACAGAAACAGATGCGCAATTACCCTCTGTTAGCGATATCATTGCTGAATCCATGAACGTTCTTTTGGCTTCTACCAGCGATGAAGAGTCTTGTTCAGAGGTGTCAAAAGATCTCTATCAATGATCGAAGAATATCAAAAGAGAAAAGCTTGGAATCAGATAAAAATCCACTGGTTTTGTGGCTTGATAATTGTAAAGTTTTCCACATCTTGCAGAAGTCGCCAGGGAATTCTTAGCATGCTCATCAGCAAGTATGGCTAGTTTGTGTCTTTTAGTGGTGCAGATCTCATTTATGAAGAAAAGAGAAGCAAACTCTTCCCTGAAAGGGGCTCAAACTTTGTTTTTTTGAAGCATGGTCATTCTTCCGTCCCTCTCTCTCCATGTATGTAAAGAGACAAAAGAACTGTCCTTCATGTGCAATCAGAATAAGGATAAATATTTTTACTTTGATCAGTTTTTGTTATGTGTGTATGTAATGTGTGTGATTGATTGGTGAGGTTCAATCTGGGTGTAATAATATGTGTAATATGTGTGTGTGTGTGTGTGTTATATATATATATATATATATATATATATATATATATATATATATATAATAATATTATTATTGTGTGTGTGTGTGTGTGTGTGTGTGTGTGTGTGTGTGTGTGTGTGTTGTGTGTGTGTGTGTGTGTGTGTGTGTGTGTGTGTGTGTGTGTGTGTGTGGATAAGCGCATGTGAAAAATGAAATATTAAAAATTGGAAAGGAATAAAGAGAAAACATACGTCTTGTCTTCCAATGAAGAAAAACAATTGAAAAAAAAATTACTCAATTTGAAATTCTTTGTTTCTTAGACATGAATTCTGACACTCGTGATCCCGCGTTTCTTTTTTGTCTTTGCGAAGGTTTATTTTCGGAAAGGGGAAAACTTGTGTTTTTATAACGATCTTCCTCTCAAAACTTTCAAGATATGATATCACAGGGAAAAGATACAATGTTGTTTCTCTCTCTCTCTCTCTCTCTCTCTCTCTCTCTCTCTCTCTCTCTCTATATATATATATATATATATATATATATATATATATATATATATATATATATATATATATATATATATATATATATATATATATATATATACTATATATATATATATATATATATATGAGGTGCACTCATGTAGAGTGTTCTTCAGAATATTGATTTAAAAAATTTCAGTCTTATCAACTCTCTATACTCTCCACAACTCCTACTCTCACTACAACACTCTCATTATAATATTGCTATTACAACGAACTGAACTTCTGAACCTCTGTCGCATATTTCTTCCTTTGATGCGAGTTCGAAGTGACTTGTATTTCCGCACAGTTTCCTCTTTTCTAATTTCAATCCTCTAACAGCGATCTCCAAACCCACCTTCCATTTCCCCGTAATGGCCACCTGCCTATCTCCTGTCCTCTCATAACACAACAGGCTGTGAAACCTCCACCATGTCCCCACCATACACCCCACAAGTGATCATTAAGGCTTCTTTAGCATTACCACCAGAGGCCTGTCCCAGAACCATTGCTCTAACCCATGTTCATTATTTTATGTGCTATGCTGGTAAGTCTGGGTCACTTATTCTTCTTTCTTTCCACTTCATTTTGCTTACACTTTCGAACTGTGGATTATAATATGTCGTCCGTTATATATATATATATATATATATATATATATATATATATATATATATATATATATATATATATATATATATATATATATATATATATATATATATATATATATATATATACAGTGGCGTATCCAGGGGGGGGGGGCCAGGGGGGCCATGGCCCCCCCCGAAATTTTCTAGACACTAAAAAATTTTTAAGTATCATATCTGTTAATAATATAAAGTGCAGAGGTTAAATTAGTTTTATATAATTCGTCGCTGTCTGGAACAAAGTAATTTAGTTAAAACTAAACTTGAAGCCATCAGAGAAAATGCAACATTAAAATTTCAGCAGATTTTTGAAGAATGTGTAAGCGTATCAGAGCTGGGTATTGAAATTGCTGTACCAAGAATTAACAACTTCTTGTGTACATCCATTTTTATATCATTTTTGGATGATTTAATATCAGCATTAGGAGAGGGGTTTTTAAATCATAAAGAAATTATTTCTTCCTTGCAATTTGTCATACCAAACAGGTGTAATGTGCCATATGAGAAGATAAAAGATGTAACATTTTACAAGGAAGATCTCGAAAGCCTAATAGAAGATTTAGTAAAAGCAGAATGGGATTTATGGAAGTTGAAATGGCATCACAGCACAGATCGTCCAAAAACAGCAATAGACGGACTAGTTTCTTGTTCGCAGTCACAATTTCCAAATATTTACATCTTGTTGCAAATACTGGCAATTTTACCCGTGTCTACTGCTTCAGTAGAAAAAAGCTTTTCAACATTAAGACTTCTGAAAAGCTACTTGAGAAATACTATTGGAGATGAAAGACTTACTGGACTTACCCTCCTCTACATACATCGAAATATTGACATAAAAACTGAAGATGTTATCTCGGATTTTGCTCACTCTCATGCCCGGCGATTAAAGTTAACATCAGGCAAGATGATTTAATTTTTATGAATAATTATGCTTTGGGATGCTATATATATATATATATATATATATATATATATATATATATATATATATATATATATTTCTCTCTTTTTTTTATATACATTATATATATATATATATATATATATATATATATATATATATATATATATATATATATATATATATATATATATATATA
>JABUQX010083876.1:0-27500 GCA_015478945.1 Trachelipus rathkii | reverse complement strand
GACTTGGAAAAAAGGTGTTTGCAGAAATATGTGATATCGAGTTGGATGCTGTGGGAAAGAATGAAGGGGTAAGTAAAGTACTGGATGCATTGGATAAAATGTACGGAAAGGAAAAACAACGCGATAGGTAAGATAGAATACTTGAGTATTTCTATATTAAAAGAGAACGAAAGCTTGAGAGAGTACATTAACAGATAAGAGTTGGTTGAAAGAAAGTGCAAGACGTTTGGAAGGATTAATTTAGGCGGAGACATAAGATGTGTGCATCTATTGAAATGAGCAAATGTAGGTATAAATCAAAGACAAATGGTTTTGGCGAATTGTGGGAAGGATGCCTGGGAGTTTAAGACATTCAAATGAACCATTGAAGAGGATGGATGCTAGCATAAATCTTAAAAAGGATGAAATAAATGAAGGGATATTCAGTAATATGAAGGTGAGATTAAGTTGAATGAGAAAGGTCATATGTTAATAAGTCTAAGAAGCGGCATAAGAAGAAATGTATAGTGGATTGGTGATATAGAGAAAACCTATTAAAAGAGAATGTGAGGAAAAAGGTTGTCCATAATTTACATTTACAATTTGGTCATCCTGATAAGGAAAGATTGTGGAATTTGGTGAGAGACGCATATGGAAACGAGGTCGATAGTGATGAGTGGAAGGAAACAAAGTGCATAGAAGAAATGAGTGATGGGTGCGACACGTGTGCGAAGTACAGGAAAACTAACAGACCTATAGTGGGGTTTCCTTTGGCAAGGGGGTTTAACGAAACGGTGGCAATGGATTTGGACGAATTGAATGGGCATAAGTTTTTGGAAATTATTGATTTAGGGACAAGGTATTGTCAAGCTTGTTGGATTAATAGTAAGGAATCAGGAGAAATAGTGGGAAAATTGTCGGAAAAATGGGTTAGTATATTTGGGGCATCTGAAAGTTTTTTTTTTTGTTTTTTTTAGCGATAATAGCTTGAAATTCCAGAATGAAGAGATTAAAGTGTTGTGTGAAAGGTTTATCGACTCAATGGGCAACTGCCGCTGAAAGTCCTTGGAATAATGGGCAGTGTGAAAGGATCTTTGGTTTGCTAAAAGATTCAATGAGAAAAATAAAAGAAGGGGTTAGTAATAACGTTAGGTTGATGTGGTCGGTAGCGGCGAAGAACGGTCTGTTGGACAGGAATGGTTATTATCCTAACCTTGTCTTTGAAAAAAAAATGTTAGGTTTAGTAAGGTTACCGAATGGAACAGACGAGGATATGAGCATGGGAGTTCTGGAAACAGAAGAGGAAAGGTTACTGAGACATCTGGATAAAATACGGAAAAGTAGAATGATATACATACAACAAGAAACTGAAGAGAGAATAAAGAAAGCTTTGAAAGATCAGGTTCGGGAACATATAGATTTGGTTGAGGTAGGTGAGGAGGTATACTACAAAAGGGAAATAGGTAGGCAATGGAGGGGCCCAGCAAAATTGATAGGAAGAGATGAAAAGATTGTGATTGTAAAACATGGAGACTTTGCGTGGCGTGGCAAGAGTACACATTACCAGGCTGGCGGGAGTACCTAAAAATGAGTTTGAAGAGACTATTGTAGAAGAAAAAAAGAGAGGATCAAGCAAAGAATGTTAACAACGAAAAAAAAGAACGAAACAGAGAAAACGAGCATGAGGAATATGTAATAATTCATAAGAATACAGGTGGAGAGGAAGAGGAAGAAAATCAGGAGTAGCAAGTGAAACCACCAAAAATAAGGATAGGCGATATGCACCGGTGTACCCATAAAGAAAAATGTTGGAGAGAAACGATTGGTGGTGAAAGGTTGCCAATTAGAGTATACACGGATAGCAAGACTCTGAGGAATGCAATTTATTGTGTAACGCAAGTTTTGAGTAAGGGTTTAAGAATAGATGTTGTATGGATCCAATGGATGTTAGAGGAAGGAAAAATTACAAAAGTTGAATGAGTAGATAAGCGAAGCATCAATTGACTGATGTGTAAAATAGATGCTAGTGGAATAAAAGATTATATGGAAGGGAGAAAGGAGGGGGGGAGAGAAAGGTATAAGAAATTAAGAATGATAGTTTTTTTTTTTGGTTTGGTGTGTTTGTGCTGCATGTCTTCTCTCTAAAAGTTTGATGTTAAGATGCATGGAATGTCCAGTTGAAAGCTGTGAATTTAGATTTATTGTTTTTTTTCTGTTTTAATTCATGTATTTATTTCTCTCCCTCAGATTGTATGATAAAGCTAATATTTAAGATTGGTGTTTTGTGGTTTATTATGTTCGTCGATTTCTGACCCTTCAGGCCGTTTAAAGTAAATCTATTAATTTATTGTTTTTCAGTCTTGTGCGGTTTAAAGGATAATCGAGATCTTTATTTCAGAGGGTTCAAATTATGGATTGGACAACGACGGATTTGTGCGTTCGGGAATATTAAATGGAATAGGGCAACGACGATCATACTTTTTTTGTTCTTTTTCCAGCCCCGCCTTATTCATCTTAGGAGGCCATTCTGTTTGGAGGTTAGTGTTTATTTTGGGTTAATTCATTAGATTTTGTTTAGCTTAGAATTTTTTTTTAGCATGAGTAAAGGAAAGTTTAATTTATTCAAAGGGTGTTTTATGTCTGCTCTTGGTTTTTTTTACACAAGCTGACTTTTTACATCTCAAGCGGGTATTCTTGTAGGTGGCCACTGTAGTATTGCAATACAAGAGATGTATTAAAAAAGAAGTGTACTAATTCCAATCTTAAAACTAAAAATATCATCGTTCATTTGAGAAGAAATAAAGAAAACCAAAGAAGTCATTCAAAATTAATCCATCCTGTATTAGAGAGTATTATCCTCATTAACATTGTTGTTGTTAGCTTAGTTTATTTTTTTTTTCAATAGGATTATAACTTCCACGTTTGTCAGTAATACATATGTGTACAATACACTACCGATTCCGAAATTTGGCGAGTTCCTCCCGACTCACCCTGTATATAAAGGTTACTAAACAGATAGTGGAGAAATATTTATTGTCAAAACTAAACTCGTAGTTTTATTTATAATAATAATAATAATAACAACAATAACAATAATAATAATAATAATAATAATAATAATAATAATAATAATAATAATAATAATAATAATAATAATAATAAAAATAATAATAATAATAAAAATACTAAATTATGATTCCAACCAATCACATATAAATTAAAGCAAAGATATTAAAAAGACAATTTACAAATAAATTACAACAAAAATTAAAATACCCTCCACTTTCATATAGAAAATAAATCTGTAGTAAAAATATAAGAATTATTTTAACTTTATAGCCTCAAAAATAATTTTTTTTCGTTTTGATTATTTGATTGGAGCATTTTTAAGTGATTTAACCATTACCGCTCCTGTAGGTGTACATAAATCATTACCATTCCATGTTGCTCTTAAAGACGCATTTGTTTTAAAGCCTTCCAACATTTTCGTAAGGGCATCGCTCTTTTTAGTATTGAGAACAGGATCTGGATCTCCTGCATAGCCTTCAGCAATTACTCTTTCACCAGGAGAACTTTCATGTGGTGGTATAAGAGGTTCGACACAGTTCTCAGTAGAAGCACATAAAACCATACCTGCGGATTTGATTCCACGCATACTTTGAGGTTTTAAGTTGGCTAAAACCACAACTTTTCTATTATGCATATCCTCAATGGACACATATTTTACAAGACCAGAAACGATAGTTCGTGGTTCACCTTCTCCAATATCAATTTTTTCAACGTAAAGACTATATATATATAAAGTGAGAGAAGTCGTTCCAAAGTATACTACAAAGTTTTAATTATAGAGTGGATAAAGTGGTAAACAATTTTATTTTCAGTCGGTGGGTGCCTTTTTCTCCTTTGGAAGATGGAAAAGCTTGATTAATTAGCTTTTTAAAGTATGGTGTATCCGAGGCCTTTCTAATGGGTTCAATCAAAGTTTTTAGGTAATCCAGAACAGATTCTTTCAGGTCACCCGGATGGAGATTCCCAGAACTAAAATATTCTTGCAATTCTTCAAAAGAATTGAACTCCTTATCCCCTCCATTTTCTTCCGTCCTACAAACTTTAAACTTATTCTCAATAAGCGGCATAATAATTAATTTCACTATCGATAAAACAGGATTAAAAGTAATATTTCCAGATTCACAAAATGAAGATTTAATCTTTTTCTTTAAGCTTGACTCTGGTTCAATTAAATCAATAAATTCTTCTTCCGGCGAATGAGCATTTTTATTCAATAAAGAAGACAGAGTTTCATAACATAAATGGCAAACAATACGATCGTCTACTAGCTTAAGAACCCGTTCGGCAAATTGAAACAGAGGAACTAAAGTTGCGCAGCCAAAGTGGATATCGACCTTATTGTGTTTTTCATCCAGAGCTAACATATCTGGAATGAGTAGGGCTGAAAGAAGACTTGGATCTTTCAAAAATTCTGCCACAGCTACCCCAGATTCTTTGCAAGTGACCTGAGCAGACAATCTGTATAAGTCTAATGCATAATTTTTACCACATTGGTAATCGCTACCCTTAATAAAACTAACCTTTTCTAAAGGAATTTTTAAAATTTCAAATGAACATTTAATTAAATCAATATAATACTGAGCCCTAATTGGTGCAACATTCCATGCTACTTGTCCACCATCCATATGCGAAACGATATCCGAAACCAAAACTGTAACCGAACAACCAGCTTGCAAAAAGTCTCTAATCTTGGATATTTGTCCTAAAAGTGAAATATTTGGTTTACCCGTTACAAATATTGACCACAAAACCCGCGGAGACGAACTGGAAAATTTCTGAACACCTCTTGGGTAATAACTTAAATTTCTAAAAATAAGCTGAGAACTTTCTTCAGGTAAAGATATATTATAAATATTTTCTTTCACAGAAGATTCAACTAAACTTATGGAGTTTTCTAATGGATAGGCTTTTTTTGTAATTTCTTTTAACTTCGGAGCCTCAAAATCTTTTCTAATTGGATCTAGCAAATCATTTAAAAAATTAATAACATCCTTTTTTAAATGCTCTTCTGATAATTCCTCACTGCTAAATGCTGAAATTAAGTCTGCTACAGAAGAGTATTTACGACCATTTGTAGACCGAAAGGCATTCTTTCTTAATTTTAAAATAGGAAATATCACAGTTTTAATGAAAGCCAAAATGCCATTATCTAAATTTGATTTATTGCACTCAGATCTCATTAATTTCTTGGTAACACTCTCTTCACTATCCAATAAATCAATTTTAGAATCTACTTCTGATGATGACATTTTGCCTCCTGTCAAACCCGGAACCATTGGATTCATTAAATGAGATCGTTTGCTGTAATCTAATTTAGGTAGATACTTTTCAGCATAAGTAAATATTTTCCTCTGATCAACACCACCAAGTTGAGCATCTACTCCTAGATACTGTTCATCCAATGCTTGAAGACCAGGGTAAAGAAGTCCAGATTGGAATGGGGCGTCTATTTGCTTCACAACCTCTGCACCTGCTTTCTTAGCATCATGTTCTGTTACCATAGCAGCTAACCTATAAACATCTTCAGTAAAGTTTTTTCCCAGTTCATAACGTGTCCCTGTAAAATATCATTAAATTAAACACACAGTTAGATTACAAACGAAAAAAACAATTTAAAATAAGTTAAAAAATTATATACTTTGTTAATTTTAAATATTGTCATAAATTTATAAGCAACACATAATACAGTGAAAATTTCAAATATAATTTAAATTACAATGGTCATATAAATTGATTAATTGAAGCTAATCTCTTTTTCAGACAGGCTGGAATGGTGAGAGATGAAGCGCCGGATGGAAATAAGTGAAATCTTAATTGCATTATTTAAGTGTTTAAATATTTATATTGGTATTTTATTATGTTGCAGTGTAAAAATAACTTAATCGAGTCAGAGGTTTTAAACTTACATATAAAGTTTTAATAAACAATAACATCAGTTAATAGATTTAATATTGAAATAAGGGTTACTATGGCCGTGGGTTAACCTGTTCAATAACTTGTATTCGTTGGTATGACTTATAAGCACTTTTATTTATATAATACATTTACTATAAACTATAATTAAAATCTTAATATACGCTTCCACTTAAAAAAAAAAAAAAGGTTGCAAATGACCTAAGATCTTCATCATATTGGTTTTAGGTAAAATTTAATCCACATGTATTTTCTCAGTGGTATCAAAAGCGTAGTTCCAGAAGAGGCTTCATCTAAGTATGGCAGAAAACAATTCAAAAGGAAGAAATGAAAGAAGGGAGAAAGATGACTGCATGTCCAAGGTTTATGGGAGAAGGAGAGGAGAATTTCGAGCAGAAGAGAAAGTGAACACCTAGCTGGTCTTGGAAGGTGATTGTATAAGATACCCAGGTCTTGAAATAAAGTTGCACTCAGGAAGAAAGGCCTTTGATACAATTGAGGAAATCAAAAACGTCGAATTAATGAAGAAAGGAGAAGAGATACTGATAGAAAAGCTCAATTCCAGGTATGGGAAGGACAAAGTCACTGACCAGTTTAACAATGTGTAAGTTTTTCGATATAGGAGGAGGAGGAGGAGGAGGGTATTTGCGAAAAGATTTGAGAGAACATATAAGGAATTCGAAAAAACAAGAAGATTGGACGATGATAGAAGATATGAGAGGATATTTGCTGTTAGAGAGGGTGAATATAACAGAAAATATGAAACAGTTAGTCCTAGCTACTTGCAGTAAAGACGAGATAACATTTGAAGGTGTGAGAAACATGTTAATAAGGATTATTCCAACCTGTGACACAAAAATGGAATAAAAGAAGGAGCTTAAAGATCATGGAGGAGTGGTGGAGTAAAGAAGGAAATAGAAGGAAGAATTCAATAAGATTTGGTCCGAGTGACAAAATGTGTGATTTGTAGTTCTGAAAATCATTTGGGCAGTGGAATGTTCCAACAAATGAAGCAATAAAAATAGAAGAGTGGGAAAGATAAGAGAAAGAGAGCAATGAAGAAAAGTCAGATCAAAGCAAGGTCACATTTCTCGCGGATAATAATGAGGATGAAGAGGAAAATTATGGATATAGAAGCTATCTTGGGCATGGGTTAAACAAAATCACTTTGTGGGGAAAGATTACTAGCAAGGATAATGATGGAGTTGAGTAGTGAAGAAAAGAAAAGAGTAAATGGGAGAAAAAAAGTTGGAGGTAAATATGTATTTGAGAAAAGTAATTATGAAGCTATCGAAAGCATTGCAATACTGTGCAGCCTGAAAGGATATAGGTTTAATACTGACAGAAATAATAATAGGGGACATACTTTGGTTAATAGAGAGAGAAACGACGGAGATGATGGATATGAGAGTGGACCTAGAAAGTAGGATGGTAATAATTGGTGTTTAAGAATCTACTAGTAAGATACAAAAAAGAAAAATAGAGAAAAGATACAAGGTTACCCATGCTTAAAGGACAGAAAAAGGAAGAAATTTGGTATGGAAGGTTTGAAAGAAAAATTGGATTGAGAGACAAGAGGGAAGAAAAAGGAAATTATGAAAACTTTATTTGAAGTTTGGGAATGGGAACTGGAAGAAAATCTTTAAGCTAGTACAGGATGCATACCAGGATAAGGGATTGGAAGGAGAAGTAATAAAAGTAGTAGATGAGCTAAAAGAAATTTGTGAAAACTGTGACGTATGTGTGAGACATAAGAGCAATCCACTGAAACCCGTAGTCGGTTCTTCGATGGCAACTACATTTAATGAAACTGTAGCTATGGATCTGGGGGGGGGAGGAAGTAGGTTTTTTTTAATGGTGGATTTAGATACTCATTATTGCCAGGGAGCATGGATAACAAGTAAGAGAGGAGAGGAAATTGCAAAGAAATTCATAGAAAAATGGATAATCATATTTAGAGCACCAGGTACTTTCTTGATCAATAATGGGTTAGAATTTCAGAATGAGGAGCTAAAAATTCTAACAGAGATTCAATATAACTTTAAGAAGCACCCCAGCAGAAATCCCTTGAGTAATGAGATATGTGGAAAAATTATATGCTTAGTGAAAGATTTAATTAGGAAGATTAGTCAAGAAGTTGAAGAAAAGAGATGTGCTTGAGTTGGTCAATTGCCTCAAAAAAAAGTAGTCTAGTTATGAAAGGTGGTTATGCAGAATCAATTTATATTTGGTTAAGAAAATTAATATCCCAAATATGATAGACAATGAGAGGCCTTCAAATTGTAGAGAAGGGGAATGAAGAAAGGCTAATTAGAGACAATCTCGTGGCTATGTATAAGGCTAGAGAAATTCACTGTCAACAGGAGGCAGGCGAAAAAATGAGAAGAGCCAGAGTGGAAAACATAGGGGAACATAAAATAGAAGATGCCATCATAGGAGAGGAAGTGTTATATGAGAGAGAAAATGAAAGAGTGGAGAGACAGCAAAAATCATAGGAGTGGAAGGTAAGACAGTTGCAGTAAAACATAGAGGGTCAACTAGAGAAGTGTATATGGCCCACATAACTAGGATAAAGAAACGGAGAATAGAGGTTGAACTGAAAGAGTAACTGAAGAGAATTGAAAAGAAGAGACGAGTATAGATTAGAAAGAATTTGAGGAAGACAGATGGACACAAATGATAAACGTCAAGTGATGAAAAGAACATAGAAAAGGAAGGAGTGAAGAAATGGACGTAGAAGAGGAAGAAACACCCAGATGAAGAAAGGAGAACGACACAGGGCTGAAAAGAAAGAATAAAAGAAAATGAAAAGAAATGATAAAAGTGAAAATTTTATGTAAAGCAGGTTAATCAACAAGTAAAAGATTGAACAATTGCTAAAATATAGAAAATCTTCAAACAGGGGAAATAACCTGGTTGGATTTTAGGGAGTGGAGTAAAATTGAGAAAATTTAAGATGATCAGAATTTATTCCCGGGAGCTTTTGAAGCTACATACGCAAAAAATGAGAATTAATATGTTGGAGAAAGCATAAGGTATATGATAGAGAGAAAGAAGATATCAGAAGGTATTGACTACCCAGTGGGTGACTAATGAAAAATAATGGAGGGAAAGTGTGTGTGTAAGGAAAGGTTGGTGGCTAGAGGTTTTGAGGAGGAAGATGAAGAAATATTAACGACTGAGACGCTCAAACTGTGTGTAGGTATAATAAATAGGTATGGCTGGATATAAAGACAACAAATCTTCAAGGCGATAAATTGGAAAGGACTTTATATAAAATCTCCAAAAGAGGCCAGAACTGAAGGAATATGGAAGCTAAGGAAGGCAGTGTATGGGATGAAAGATGCTGCAAGTGTGTGGTAGGTAAGTAGTTAAGGTAATGAAGGAGTTAGGAGGTGAAGAAATGTCGGCTGGATCCCACGCTATTTAGTTGGAAAAGAGAAAATAAACTAATGGGAGTAATGTTCACCCATGTAGATGACTTGTTTTATGGAGGTAATGGCATATTTGAGAAAGCAGTAATAAGCGAGCTGGAAAAACGTTTAACAATAGGAACTGAGAAACAGGGAACATTTTAAATATGTAGGGGTTGTAGTGAGGCAAGATGGACCAGTGATCTGGATGGATAAGAATAACTACATCGGACATATTAGTCCAGTTGAAGATATTTAAAGACCAATAAAAGATGAAAAAGAATTAAATCAGGAAGAGATGATAAGGTATAGATCACTGGTAGGACAATTAAACTGGATAAGCCAGCACACTAGACCAGATATTGCCTATAACATACGTGATCTAAGTAAGGCTAATAAAAAGGTTCATGGGAGTGACATGAAAAAAATTGAGTAAAGTAATCAGGAAAGTAAAGATTTTAGGGATAAAAATGGACAATATTAGCAAGGGAAATGTTAAATTTGAAGTTTTTACAGACGCACCTTTTGGGAATATAGATAAAGAAAAATCTAAGTAGGATATGTGATAAGCGTGGTAAATGAATTTGGGAATAGATGTCCAATTTTTTGGAAATCTGGAATAGCAAAATTAGTAGCAAAGTCCACTATTGAGGCAGAAACAGTCTTGGTGTTGGAGGCTGAGACTGCTGTATTTTTTAGACAAATTTGGAAGGAGATTACAGATGGGGTGTCTACTGAAGTAAAAACAAATACTAAGACCCTGAGCAGAGACATATATTCCCCATCAGGGGTGTTAAACAAAAGACTTCGTCCATAGGCACTACAGCAATTAAGATGTTGAAAAAAGAAGATGATGTGATACATTAGATAGGACCAATGAACAAATGGCAGACATTCTCACAAAGGAAGGATTGAGACGTGATAGCATTAAGACATATATATATATAGAGGGGGAGGGGAAAGAGAAGAGAAAAAGAGGTTTAGCTTGATTAATTGAAGCTAATCTCTTTTTCAGATAAACTGGGATGGTGGTGAAAGAGATGAAGTGCTGGATGGAAATACGTGGAATCTTAATGATATATTATTTAAGTTTAAATATTTATACTGGTATTTTATTATTTTATTGTCTTGCAATTAATTTGAGTCAGTGGTTTGAACTATATTAAATTAAGAATTTTTTTTTTTTAGAGACAGATAAACACCAAAGCTCAGGGGTAGAGCCCTAATCAAGGGGGGTGTAAAAACAAAACGCAATTATAAAGTGCTAATGGACAATAACATCAGTCAACATATTTAATATTGAAATAGGGGTTACTATGGCCGTGGGTTAACTTGTTCAACAACTTGTATTGATTGGTGTGACCTATGAGCATTTTTATTTATATAATACATTTATTATAAACTATGGTATATTCAATTTGTATATGGATGGGGTTATGAAAGAATTAGAGATGGGGTGGCAGGAAATGGTGTTAGAATGATGGAGAATGGAGGTGAGTGGAGGGTACCCTACCTATTATATGCGAATGATTTGGTTTTGTGTGGTGAATCTGAAGAGAGTTTGAGAGGATTGGTAGAGAGATTTGGCAGGGTGTGTAAAAGAAGGGGTTTGAAAGTAAACGTAGATAAGAGTAAGGTTATGGTTGTGAGTGAGGACAGTCCTCGGTGTGAAGTTATGTTAGATGGTGAGCGCTGGAACAAGTGTCTGAGTTTAAATATTTAGGATATATGTTGGATGAAAAGGGAACGGATGATGCAGAGTGTAGTAGGAAAGTTGTGAATGGCAGGAAGGTGGCTGGTGCAATTAAATCCTTGGTTCGCCAGGGTCTTACATGAGGGTATGTTGTTACTTGTGTTAATGTACAGTAGTGAGACTATGGTCTGGAAAATTTGGAAGGGGGAAAGGAATAGATGTAAATTCAATGTCTTAAGATGGACAATCTTAGGGGCGTGTTAGGTGTGAGAATTGATAAAATGAGGAATGAACGTATTAGAAAGTTGTGTGGTGTGAAGAAAGGAGTAAATGCGAGAATAAATGAAAGTATGTTGAGAAGGTTTGGTCATGTGGAAAGTTTGGATGGTCGGTTGGTTAAGTGGATGTATAGTGGTGATTGTGCTGGGATCGAACGGTTGGAGACCCAAAAAGTGGATTGAGTCAGTAAAGGAATGTCTGGAGGAGAGAAATGTGAGTTTGGCAGGTGGAAAGGTGAATAATAATAGGAGCGAATGGCGGGGGTTTGTGAGGGGGTATGGTTGTGACACACCTGGGCCAAGGGATGAACCCTACACTGACGATATGCCATAGTGGGGGTCCCGTCGGGGTCTCCGTGAACTATAGGTTAGATTTTCTGACTGCGACGAGTTCTCACTAATAGGTATAGAGGGTGGGGTAAGGCTGGGCTTTCTTTTCGACTTGTGTCATATTCTTCTACTACTTTTCTGTTTCAGGTGCATGTCACGCACCTTACCCCCAGTCAAGGGGAAAACAGGTAAATGATGATGATGATTATAAGCTATAATTAAGATCTTAATATACGCTTCACTTAAAAAAAAAAAAAAGGTTGCAAATCACGGATCACCTGAGATCTTTATTGATTTTAGGTAAGACAATTCTTTTTGTTTATTGCTACCACTTGTGTTTTTTTTCAGTATACATAATGTTAACACTTAATAGTTAAGATCTGACAAATAGTAACTAGGGTGTGTTGTTAAATAAGAAACTTAATAAATGCATAACATTAGCGATATTACTTACCATGTTCAAATTTCAACTTTTCTAATGACACACCTATTGAAGAAAGCATTGAGCGAATAATTGCTTCATAATGCTGTGCTCTAATAATAATATTATTTCCATGAAATTAGCTTCTGCAAATCGATGTTATCTAAGTTGTATATACCGAAGTGGATCGGAACATTAATCACTTAAGACGCTAATTTGCACCGGTGTCATAGAGCGGATGCTACATTTAGTTACTTTAGTATAATTAAGATTATATATTTCATCAAGATTTTCTGTAATTATATTGTACTTTTATCAAAAATTTGGTTTTAATGGTAAGATGGTAATTAATGAAATGTAGGCCCATATGCCTCAAGTCACTAAACTAACTTACTTCGCATCCTGCAGCTAATAAATTAATATCCCAAGGAGCTTCATGTTAATCTAAGAAGGAACAAAGTATGCAACATGAGGTTTCCCAATAACGCTTATAATTAGTTATTAGATAGAAATTATTTTGGAAATTCGGATGAATAGAGAGGTAAGAACCAAATATATATGTTTAATGTGGTATTATGGTTAGGTTTAAATACACTCACATATATATATTATAGTATAAATAATAAAGTTTTTTAATTCAAAAATATTTATTTTTTTCCAACTGGCTTCATCAAGATTTTCTGTAATTATATTGTACTTTTCCTCTGCAGAAAGTGTATCTTTATACCTACAACTCATATTATTATATATTTTTATTAATTAAAAATCATAGTAAATAATCATAATTAATCATATCTTATATTTTATATAAGTAATTTAATTAATTTATTATTTATTATATTATTATTATTATTATTAATTTAAATTATTTTATTTATTATATATATAATTTTAATTTTAATTATATATAATATTATTATATTATATTAGCTCCCTTACTGGTTTTTCACAAAAATGGGTAATTTACTGGGATATATCCCATTGTAAACGTTATTGTATGTTAATAATGGTTTTAGGCTCACTCTCACAACTCGGTGAGCGGTTACTAGTTTAGTCAGCGGTGGTGGTTAGATCTTTAGTATACCCTATTAGGCTACTCATATCCGTATTTACCTAATGTGCTTCTATACCAATTTCTAAAGGTCAGTCTGCATACTACTTTCGGTTTATGTAGTGGGGTTTTTTTCTAACCTCGTTTACTTTTGGGCACACAGTCTTTTTTGTGTATGGGCGTGTTTTCTATCATAATTACAGTTTTGTGATGTATAGCGAGAGTAAATATGAAATAGCACGGTATCCATATAAATCGCAGGCGTGATAACATGGTAACAAGTCTGCCACTGGAGGGCATGTCATTGGGCTATGTTTTAAATCGAGACGTCTTATGGGATTGCTCAATAAGTACCTGATCGGACGTAATTTTACTTGGAATTTTAGTGATGAGGCACAGAGTAATGGCATTTCATGAGATGGGCCGAGAAAAAATGTATTAATGAGCCAAGTCCCCTTACCTAAGATTTGGCGGGTGGAGACCAAGTTTACGTTCAACCTCAGAATCTATGAAATGTTGAAGTGTTAGAGCTTGTGATGGACTGAAGACCACCAGTTCAGTTCAATGATTGCAGAAGAATACTGGTTTGTAATATAAAAATTTCACTATATTGATGATTTTCTATCGATTATATTTTTGTACTCTATATCAGTAAAAAAAGTTTATAGTAATAGTGAGAAGTGCTCTAAAAATCTGAAAAGTGAGGCCCGAAGGACTTGTTCCCGTGAGCAGAAGAGCGAACAGGTAGATCATAAATTTGTCAAGATTATTGTAAAGACTAAGGACAATGGAGCAGAGAGTAGTATATGTGAGTAGTATATATTATTATACTATCAGGCTGATGAATTCATGTTTTTTGAGTATAGCGATCCTCTTAAAAAAAGCAAAGATGCGGAAGGACACAAAAATTCTCTTCGTGTTACCGATAGAAAAATGGGGCTGCACGTTTAAGCATAGACCAAAAGGTGATAGAATCTCAGTAATGTTAGAAATATGTTGGTAAAAAGTATGAATAAGAGACAACTGTGTATTGTATTTTGTGAGGTATTGTGTATTTTTCGATTAGGTTATAGATCACTAGGTCACGTTGTTATTTGATCACAATAAAGGAATTTTTGTACACTTTTTCTAGGAATACATTTTCTAGTATAGTGTTTTCAAAATTGTCTTTTTGTGTAACGATATTTGGTGAAAACAGAATATTATTACAGTCGAAATTAGGAAACAGACATTATTGTCATTAGACGATTGGTCATTGCGCATTCACGATTAAAACGTCCACCTAACTCAATTTATAAGAATTATCTAGGACGTGAAAGAAAAATCACATATTACAGTACTTATCAACATTACTATCCTAATATATCAGCCAGACTAGCTCCGTGCGATTTCTACTCTATTCCTTAAAAGCTAGAATATA
Organism: Trachelipus rathkii; assembly: GCA_015478945.1. Taxonomy (NCBI): domain Eukaryota; kingdom Metazoa; phylum Arthropoda; class Malacostraca; order Isopoda; family Trachelipodidae; genus Trachelipus; species Trachelipus rathkii. The sequence continues at coordinate 12,933 of JABUQX010083876.1, read as the reverse complement.
AAGTTTCATCTAAGGACAGAATTAATGCAGAAATTAATCATTAAAAAATACTGCAACACGTTGAACTAAAGACTCTTCGGAAAACATAACTTCCGTACTGCATGAGCAGTGGAAAAAGTTGGAACCTGTGTAACCCGCCAACTCAAGGTCTATACAACTTCGATAGGAGATAACTTGTAATTCTCCAGTAAAGTCCAATAGCATATTAATGCGACATCAGTACAAACTTTTGGACTATATATTATACTAAATATATATAATAATATAATTATAATATATATATATATATGATATAATATATAATAATATATAATATATATATATATATATTAATATATATATAATAATATATATACGGATAATATATATATAATATATAATATATATATATATATATATAATATAAAATAAAATATATATATATAATATATTATATATATATATATTATATACTATATATATATATATCAATCCCTTCTTCCCATGTTTTACAAATAATTTGTTGCAATTTATCAAAAGAACAAATCTACGCTATCGCATCTTGATAATATATATTATATATATATTATATATATATATATAGTATAATATATAATATTATAATATATATATATATTATTATATTATATATATATATATTAATAAAAATATATATATATATATATTTTTGCTTCTAAATTTTCCATTCGATTTAGCATGTCGGATGTTTATTATATCTTCCTGATCTGGATGGGAATTTGCCGGTTGGGCGTGGCCTCAACCTTGTCAAGTTCAACTCTTTAAAAACTGAAACTTCACATCTTCTCAAAAACACCTTCCAACCTTCCTATCTTTTAGATATTGATAATCTTTGTAATATAAAATTTATAATTTTATTACTTTGCAGGAAAATAGGCAAAACAATAACAATATATAACATTCCATTTAAAAAAAATAATTAACTAAAAATTTAAACATTAATTAAAATAATATCACTGTTTTTTTTAATAAGGGCAAAAATTTGAGAAAAGTGAAGACACACAAAAAAAAACTTTTATGAATATCTATAAATGTCCTTAAAAGAAAGAGAAAATTCAAAAAATAACATATATACTATATATATATAATATATATAATAATATATATATTATATATATATATATATATATATATATATATATACTATATATTATATATATATATATATATATATATATATAATAATAATAATTAATAATAATAATAATAATAATAATAATACTAATAATAATAATAATAATAATAATAATAATAATAATAATAATAAATAAATAAATAAAAATAATGATAACAAGGAAACTACCGGCTTCGTGAAGAAGAGCCGAGCCTTCCAAGAATGAGCAGTACATAGTCAATATGAAAATAGATGGGAAAGTCGAAGCCTAACGCAAATCTCTGATGTCACCATAGACGGAGGACTTAAAGAGAGGGAGATTAAATACAGCAGCAAAAATAGATGAAGGCTCAGAGTTTCACAAAGGAGTTGTGGCTGCTGGAAAGAAGGACGCGCCACAACGAAAGCAGGGCACTCCATATGTAATGAGGGCGACACAATAGTGGCGAAATGGGAGAGGTCAACTCCCTCGAGCACCTGCCGTTTTAGTACCAACAGTAACGAGATAGTGCACCAACGTCACGCCACAGAGATAGAGGGTCAAAGGAGTTTGAAAGTAAGGGACAATTTATTAGTCTTTAAGTCTTAGCCTCAACCCTATCCAAACGAAGGACGGAACCGGAGCCCCCCAATTCTGGGAACAGTACTCCATACAAGGGCGGATAAGACCCCCCATATAATTGGAGTAACTGTTCGGAAGAAAAAAATTCCTGAAACCTTAACAGAACGGTCAGTTTTTTTTTTTGAGGCCACCTAAGCAACCAATGTGATATGAGGTTCCAAGATAGTTTATTGTTTATGTCGAGACCAAAAATATTTATGTTGTCCGCACGTCAGACGGGAGAGCTGTCGAAGATAGAAAAGTTGGGAGGTATTTTTGAGAGGGAAATGTGAAGAAGTAGAGTTTTCAAAGAGTTAAACTTCACAAGATCGAAGGAACCACACCGGGAAATCACGTCCAGATAGGCAAGAATACAATCGGAAAGCTGATGTCTAGAAGCAATTCTAGAAGCAAAAGAGGGATCAGATTTGAAATGAGTGAAAGAATCGAGAGGTGAGTCATCAGCATAAGAACGAGCAAAGTTAGATGTGCAACTTAGAAGATCGTTAATGAAAAGTAGGAATAAAGTTGGAATTAACTCAAAAGGAAGATGTAGCTCCATCAAAAAGTGCCGATATGGAGCGATATGAGAGAAACATTTATAAGTGAACAATGAGAAGGAGGAAACCCAAAGGAATTGAGCTTAGAGAGTAGCGACGCAAGCTACACCCAGTCAATGTCTTTCGTTATGTCAAGGGCATTACACACACGATTCCCCATAGTCCTTAAGGGCCGAAAACTATAAATCAATGATATAAATAAGAAAGGGTATCACCAGTTGTCGAATACCATACTAGTGATCAGAAAAGAGGGAATGAGATTCCAAATAATCCAGGAAATTAGAGTTGAGAAGAGTTTCAAAGATTTTGGACAGAATATGCGGACTTTAGGATGATAGAAGGATTAGAGCGGTTACCACTCTTCGGGATCGGTTGAACATATATGCACTTCCAACACTGAGGAAAAGCGTTAGAATTAAGGTATTTAGAGTAAAGTCGAACGGTGAGAAATGTCGTCCGGGCCCCTAGCATTCCTGACATTCATAGATCTAAGGTTCTCACTTCCCGATCATGTGTAATCGGCATTTGGAGCCATGGGACACCTGAGAGAAGGAGGAGGAGGAGAGGGGTTGCCAGAATCATCCAGGGTGGAATCAGACGAATAAAAGAGGTGAAAGAGATTCGCATTTTCAGAAGGAGAATTAGCTACATCCATCAAAGCGAAAAAGGGGAGGAAAGGCAGATTTACATTAGTTATTAGAGATGTTTTTGGCAAGAGGTCAGAAATTTTTATCAGTAGTAGATCCAAGGAGGTCAGCGCACTTCCTTTTGGTGAAAGCACGCTTAGCCTGACGAATAATACCCTTGCAACGATTCCGAGTTGAACGAAAATTAGCAAGAGTGATAGGAGAAGGAGAGTTTTTTTCATTTCCGATCGGCATTGCCTCATTCCTGAAGAGCACGAAAACAGATGCCATCCAATCACAGATCTTGGAGAAAAAGATTTAGAAGATGGAATGAACCTGCCTATTCCCTTGCACTTAATAAAAGAGAAAAGTGTGTGTGTGTGTGGAATCGCCCCAAATGTGTGATCCACACTCCATACAAGGACGAACAACACCCTTATAGAGAGCAAGCAACTGGGGTGGTGAGAAGCCCTGAAGGCGCCTCAGAACACCCAATCTCATTGAAGCTTGTTTAGAAAAATAAGTAATGGGATCCTTATAATTAAGGTCAAGAATATTAAGAGCAGAGAAAGGTTTGAGTTGTGAATTTTCGAAGATATTACAATTGTGGAAGATTATGTCGAGTAGATCGGTGATGAAATTAAAAATACGAGAAGGTCAAAGGTCAGCTGCTCCAAGGCCACCATCTTGGCATGTCTTAATTGCCTTATTTTTAAAATTACAACTTTTTTTTTACAACTGGCATAGTTCATTCAAAATGGTAATTAAAAACGTAAGGTTTTGTAGCCTGATTCATCTTGATACGCGATGTTAATGCATTTCCCTTCATATCATAAATATGATATGCTTAGTATGTGCTTCTCAAAATTTACCTAAATAATTCTAGTCAGGTTTTTGTTATGATTCAGTTTTTAAACAATGTTGAGGATATGGAGCCGAAGGATAAAAAAAAACAAGGGTGGAGCAAGAAATTTTTTTTGGGTGGAACCGAAGTTCGAGCAAAAAAAATTTTTTTTTTTTAAATATTTTTCACACTTCTAATTGAAAATAAATAAGTTTGTACCAATCATTCCTTTTCATTACACTTCATACACAAATAATGATTTCGTAAATGCAAATGAGGAACATTAAACTCGACGCCTGGTAATTTTAAATTGATGGAGCCAGAGTGTGGCAAGTTTAAAATAATAGAGTCGGAAAAAAATGTATCCGCTCTGCAGCCAGGTTTTAAAAGTTTTATCCGCTATTTCCGATCACTAATTCCTTATTCGCCTCTCTTTATTTATTATATCTACTCCGTCAGTCTACCTCCCAGCTTTACAGCTGAATCATTTTTAAATCTCTCTTGTCTATATCAACTCGCATTAATGTTTTCTACACATCTTCATAACAAACACATTCAAAATCATTCTTAAAGCGCTTAGCCGTAAAGCATAAATACAAATCCAAAAATTCTGCATTTCTAATTACTTTTCCTCCATTATTCTAAATAAAAAAAAATTACTTTGTTGTTGCTTTTATGCTTCCTATTCTGACCCTTTCCTTTATTCTAGTCATTATAACTTCAAATTAATCAGCTTTACTACTTGTCAATAACGTTATTGTAATATGATTTTCACATTCTTCTGAATCACTTTTTTTGGGTATTAATATTGACAATTACATTTTTCATAAGCGTTCCAGAAATTTTAATTTCCTTAATCTTTGTTACAAAGCTTACCACATTTTTCTTTCACAACACGCTTTTTCACTCTATATCTTGCTCATTGACATTTCTTTTTCAGTATCGCAGCCCACGGGTCCTACATATGTATCAGATTCAAAATTTTCATTCACTTCGTCATTCTTTTTAAGGTAGCCACATCTTTTCCAACTTGCAGAAATCTGTCTTCGTTCTACAACCATCATCCCATCTGATATTCTTATAGTCCCACATAACCCTTATAAGTGTGCCACTAGCAAACATTCCCACATGACATCAGGTATGCCAATAGTAAACTTTCCCACGTGACCTCAAGTGTGCCACGAGTAAAGTTCAAACTTCCTCATACATTTTTTGGTCTCTTTGTTATGTCTTCTAATATTTGACACTGCAAGTTCAACTTTCTTTCGTTCTCTTGCAATTCATCTTAATTTCTAGGTCCGATTCATCAATTCAAAATTTCTTTATATATATATATATATATATATATATATATATATATATATATATATATATATATATATATATATATATATATATATATATTATATATATATATATATATACTATACTCTCTTTCTCTTATACTTTTATATATATATATATATGCCTCTGGTGAAATATAATATTATTATATATAAATACTAGTAGAGAAATCCCACAAATATTAAGTGCATAAAATATATTAAAAGGACGTTTCGTGGACGTGACTGTCCACTTCATTCTGATAATAAAATCTGACTAAATTACATTAAAGTTCAAAAAATAAAATGTTACTTATGATAAATCTATAAAATTATGCAAACACAAATGTTAAAAAAAAAAATAATAAAAAGGTGAAGTTACTTAATGAGAATTTTCATAAATATTTTATCTTTTTTTTTTAATAAATAATTTTTCCAGTTGGATTCTTGGGAAAATCCGAAATTTATTTAATAAGTTATTCAAAAACGAGTCAATTCCATAATCACCAACTTTGTTGAAATTTTTGTTATTGTTAATATAAAAACTCAAACCAAATTTTCTTTTTTGGGTGTTATTTATATTTATAATAGGGGCAGAGTTCTTAGGATTTATAAAATTTCCGGTTGAGGTTCTGTATTAGTTAGACAAAGGAAGAGTTCGTTGAATCAATTTTTAAATCATATTTATGCTAATCAATATTTCTTTTAAAATCAGCAGTTTCTCCAATGTAGCAACTATCACAGTGAGAGGAGTCAATTTTGTAAATAGAAGCATGTTGAGCATTATCTGTGTTTCTTTTTGAGAAGGCAATGGAGTGGATACTATTATAATTTTTAGTAATGATTTTAATTTGTGTTGAATGTATTTCATGACTGTTAAAGATGGCTCATTAGGAAGGACAAGATTATTCTTATTACTAGACAATGTTTTAGTAGAATTGTAGTTTTTGTTGTTTTTTTTTTTTGTTGCATTGGAGAGTCTTTTAAAGATAAATGACCTTGAGTAACCTAGAGCCAAAAACTGAGCATAAATAGTATTTAATTCTTTATTAGGGAATTCTGGACTTCAAATTTTTAAAGCTCTCAGAAAGAAAGAAAAAAAAAGACATCCGCTTCTTTTGATGCTAATGCCACGATTTGAGAACCAATGAACACAATTGTTGCTATTTGTAGGTTTTATGTAAATTTTGAATTTTGGTTTTCCTGTATGCTTTTATCATAGTTAAATCTAGAAAATTAATTTGATTATATTTCTTCCTCAAGACGTAAATTGGATGTCCTAAAGTTTATTATTGAGACATTCCAGAAGATTAAGAGGGAAGGCATTTTTATCTATGATAACGAGAACGTCATCAACATATCTAATCCATAATGTTAAATCCTTAGAAAAATCAGGTAAAATGAATCTTTCGTAAAGTTCCATGAAGATGCTAGTGAGAGTGGCAGAAAGAGGAGAGCACATGCTATGGCCATAAAATTGGATGAAATACTCTCTAATAAAAAAAAAATAGGCATGTTGAAGGCAAAGTTCGATAAATGGGATGAAGACGTTGATAGGAACTTCGAGGACAATTGTTTTTCTTCTAAGTCGAGTTTAATTAAGCCAGTGGTGAGCAATATCCGTAGGGACACATGTGTAAAGCGACACTACATCATAACTAACAATTTTTTTGTTTTTAAATTCTAAGTTGCAAATTTCATTAAAAACTTCCTCAGAATTTTAACATAGAAAGAGTAAATAGATCCAATTAGAGGTGAAAGAGATTTTGAGATCCATTTTGAGAGTTTGTAAGTTACGCTGCTGACGTTCGAAATAATTGGTCTTGCAGGAACATCATCTTTGTGCAACTTAGGAAGTCCAAAGAAATATGGGAGCGAAGGTAGATAAGAGCTAATCTATTAAATAAGTTGGGGAAAGTCCTTAAGGGTAGCTTTAAGAGAAGAGTTGAAACGTTTGTGAGGGTCTTTTATATATTTATATATATATATATATATATATATATATATATATATATACTTTATAACTATATTTATATAACTCCCTATATATATATATATATATATATATATATATATATATAATGAAGGAAGCAATTGTTATCTGTAAATATGGAGTCATTAATACTGGTTATAAAAATGGCTTCAGAACCATCAAGAAAGAAATTAAAAAAAATATCAGAAAAAATTAAAAAAGTGCTTTATTTTAAATGAAACATTTTTTTCTTTTTAAATTCAAATTTGAATTTTAATTTGCCATCTCGAGCAGCCAACTTGAATAGACAATAAAGCTCCATAGAAACAATTGAGTTCATAAGTATTATATATATATATATATATATATATATATATATATATATATATATATATATATATATATATATATATATATATATATATATACTATATATATATATATATATATATATATATCTCAAACTGGGCGTTGCGCCACCAGTTGCGATTAGCGCATCTAGGGCGCACTATCAATTCTAGGCGCAAAGGCACTAACAATTTCAAAGGCGGACTAAGCAAAGACGCACAGCCAATTCTTTGCGCCTATAGCCGCGCCTATGAACAGGAACAAAGCATTTTTTTTTTTACCCTTAAAAGTTAGAACTTAGAAGCTTGGCAAACTTGTATCTTTTTAAAAACCAGTGTAAAACTTATATATATATATATATATATATATATATATATATATATATATATATATATATATATATATATAACTTTGCTAACTAACTATACCCTATATGCTGCTCATATATATATTATATATATATATATATATATATATAACTATATATATATATATATATATATATATATATATATATATATATATATATATATATATATATAATAGTTATGGGATAACGGCGTCGCCTGCCGATTTCTCGAAGACAGTTTGAGATATCGTAATGAAACTTTGTATATGTTCTATTGGTATGTTAAAAACCCCAGTTACCGGTGAGGTTTCAAGTCGCTAGGTTGATTCTAGGAGGTATCTCCCCGAGAGCAAGGGTGAAATGGCCCGGAGTTACGCCGTTTTGCGGCTTCAATTCCCGGCGAAGGTGGGCCTAAAGCGAGATTGGGCCAATCGAACAGGTGTTCGATTGACCAACCGACTATGCTGTTATTAGTATTATTATTATTATTATTATTATTATTATTATTATTTATTTTCATTTATGTTTATTTCTTTATTTTTATTATTCTTCGTTAGCGTTAGCCCTGCCCCTCTCAGCCCAGCGTAGCACCGCACCAGCCCCTGCCCCACACAGCACCGACCTATACCCTTAACCTTATATATATATATATATATATATATATATATATATATATATATATATATATATATATATATATATATATATATATATATAACTAACTAACTATATATATATATATGTATATATATATATATTCTTGTAAATACTATAAATAGTTCAGTAGTTCTTAAATATAATTGGCAAATATGGCTCTGAAAATTTTCAACTTCTTCGGCGCTCGTGGGGGGAGAACATGGACCACAAAGACATGGAGGTGGAAGAGGACGTGTAAGATATTAGTTTACGGTGTTTTAATTACAAATATTTATAAATGTGTTTTTCTTCCTTATAAAATCATGCTTTTATTATCGCACTAAAGTTACTTTGCAAATAAATTTAGCGAACATCCACCAGCCGGCGAAAAGTCGTAGGCGCATAGGCGCTAGGCGCATTGATGTGACCAAAAATATAGGCGCATATGCGCTAGGCGCACTAGGTCCGGCGGCATAGGCGCGCAGGCGCACTCACTCAAAATTATGGGCGCTTAGCTCTGATATATATATATATATATATATATATATATATATATATATTATATATATATATATATATATATACCTCTATATATATATATATATATATATATATATATATATGCTATTTCTTTTACACATACACACACAGTAAGTTTTCTTTTACACATACACACACACAGTAAGTATGTCTATTTTGTTATTTTTATCTGAATGAATAAAGGGGTGGGATAAGACGTAAATGAGAGAGAGAGAGAGAGAGAAAAATTAATTTTGGGAAAGATCCAAAGTCTCAATCCTGCACATTCTCCGAGTTGGAATACTAGTTCATTAGAAAAAGTTTCAATAAGTGAAGAATCAGTTAAGGAGTCTGAAGTGATGGACACATCAGTTGAGGATTTAATAATGAAACTAAAAATAAATCTATGGAAGTATCTAAAGATAAGTCCTTAGATGAGTCAAAGGTTAAAGAATATTTGAATCCTGGGAAGACTAAAAAGAAAGGGAATTTTGAAGATCTCGCTGGAAGAAGTGAAAAGGAAACTGCTACTTTGAGTAAAAAGGAAAACGAGATTTATTTGGAAAGTTCTGAACCTCTCTCAAAGGAAGTTCAGAAGGAACGGAATTTAAACAACCAAATAAGGTGGTGTGGGAATGGCTCAGGAGAGAGCATTCGAGACCCTGAAAAGGATGCTGGTTAGTAAGCCCCTATTACGACTTCCCAACGTAAAGTCGTTCGTACTCCAAACTGACGCGAGTGATGTGGCTGTAGGGGCAGTACTGCTGCAGGAGTTCGATGATGGACTTTTCCCTATAGCGTATGCAAGCAAAAAACTATCTACTAGGGAAAGGGCCTACTCCACGCTGGAAAAAGAAGGGCTTGGCATAATATTTGGAGTGCCTAAGTTTGATAACTATCTATATGGGAAGGAGTTTGTTCTGCAGACGGATCCCCAGCCGCTTATATATATGCAAAAGACTAAATACATAAATGCCAAAGTAATGAGATGGGCATTGTTTTAGCAGAAGTATAAATTTAGGCTTGAATCGATCAAGGGGATGAAGAATACCGCTGCAGATTATCTGACGAGGATTGGGATGTAAAGTATCAATGTTTTTGTTAAAAGAAAAGCCGTGTTTTCTTTCTTAATGGGGGCGTGTGTTATGCTATTAGGAATATCGAGGGTGAGATTTTGAGCTCCACAGAGAAGAGCGAATAGATCTATTTATTTTCGTGGGAACATTATTTTTTTTATAAAAGTAATTAATTTAAGGATAATTTCTATTTGAAATATTTTAAGAAGATTTTATTTTAAAGATAAAATTATCCCGTGGGAATAAAGATACCGAAGGTAACTTCACACCTGACATCCTAGATACAGTGAAAGTTTATAAATAGAAGTCGATTTGTTCTCACACGGGTTCTAACTGTTGGAAATCTATCGTTGGAGACCTGTCTCTTGTATCAAATCCATATTTAGAAGATTCTGTTTTTCAATAAAACTCTACGGCAAAAAAAAGAGTTATAAGAAGAATACAGCTCGGATAGATATTTTATACAATTGGAAGACATTAGTGGAATATTGATTTTGAAGAGAGAATTCAGTGTCTTGTGAATATTTAAAGGAAAATACTTTTGAGGAAAACTGATAGATTCACGAGAACTTATTGGAAGTTATTTTGAAGAAAGACTTAAATACGTTTGAAAATCACTTGAGGACTTTGAACTTGACTACAAGCCATATTCAGAAACTATTTTATTGAAGAATAACTTATGAATTAAAAGGAAGACTTTGTGAATATTTATTAAAGAATAAATTATGAATTAAAAGGAAGACTTTGTGAATATTTATTGATGAATAATTTACGGATTAAAAGGAACTCTTTGTGAATATTTACTGAAGAATGACTTACAAATCTAAAAGGAGAATTTTGTGATTAGCTCGCAAGTCAAAAGGAACTCTTCATAATTATTCATTGTATTGACTACTGATAGTCTGTTGAAGTCCTCTAGTGACTTAGAAGCAATCAACATTGAGAAAGGCTTCGTGAATATTTATCGAACTTCTGTATCTGAAGTAGTGGTCTACATTGTGAAGTTATACCCTAGACAACTTGGTTTATATTATTTTGTGATTTGAATAGAAGAATTCCGGGGATTGTTGTTGCGTTTATTTATTGGCGGAAATCCCATCTTGTGACAATATATATATATATATATATATATATATATATATAAAAAATATAGTGATATATATATATATATATATATATATATATATATATATATATATATATATATATTATATATATATTAATATCGACAAATATATAAATGTGTGAGTATATATATATATATATATATATATATATATAATATAATATATATATATATATATATATATATATATATATAATAACATATATATATATATATATATATATATATACTAATAGAATCCCATAATAGCTTCCACATTTTACGCCAATTTTCAAGTTTTCTGTTTCAAAATCCAGTGTGGAACTTGATACTAATCAAACCCAAGCAACTCAAACATAGTACAATAACTGTTTTTACTATAATATATCAATAATTAAGCAGAAATTTTAACCCAAGCCTAAACCAATCAACTTGTCCAATGACAAGGTGCTTTGCAACATTGTCTAAAGGGAGCCCTTTTGTCATGACTTTGAACCCAAGCGTGGGTGAATTTTTTTCAAATCAAGTATAATAAAATATCGGTCATCATACACAACTTTTCTAAGTATATCACTGCTTCAGTGACTTCGAGTAATTATGTCGGTTGTGTGAATATTTTTCATAAAAGGAAATAAAGAAAATTGAATGTCTCTCTCTCTCTCTCTCTCTCTCTCTCTATTTCTCTCTCTTTCTCTCTCTCTCTCTCTCTTTCACTCTCTCTCTCTCTCTCTCTCTCTCTCTCTCTCTCTCTCTCTCTCTCTCTCTCTCTCTCTCTCTCTCTCTCTCTCTCTCTCTCTCTCTCTCTCTCTCTCTCTCTCTCTCTCTCTCTCTCTCTCTCTCTCTCTCTCTCTCTCTCTCTCTCTCTCTCTCTCTCTCTCTCTCTCTCTCTCTCTCTCTCTCTCTCTCTCTCTCTCTCTCTCTCTCTCTCTCTCTCTCTCTCTCTCTCTCTCTCTCTCTCTCTCTCTCTCTCTCTCTCTCTCTCTCTCTCTCTCTCTCTCTCTCTCTCTCTCTCTCTCTCTCTCTCTCTCTCTCTCTGAATATCTCCCTCACTTTCGCACTCAATATATGAGCGAGATGAAAAACTTTATTTGACAGTAACATTAAAGAAATATATATATATATATATATATATATATATATATATATATATATATATATATATATATATATATATATATATATATATAGAATATATAATAAAGTTCTTCTTCTTTCTATATATAATATATATATTCACGAATTACAGGTCAGGGTGTGTGCGTGCGTGTGTGTTCGGCCACGCGCTCGCACTCGCCTATCATCAACAACAACAAAAAAACCAAACCACTTACAGGACACCTTAACAATAACCAAAAATCATTAAGTACAGTTAAGTACACACACCGTTAGTACGCTTACAAAATATTAAGTACACATGTAAAACCTTAAGTACACCCAAGGAACCATCGTGACGCCATATTTCCAACAACCAATCACAGCCCTCCAAATCCAGGCCCATAAGTAAAGAGCGCCGCTCCAACAGCTGCGTAAAGTGACTGATTGTACTACTATATATATATATATATATATATATATATATATAATAACTATATATATATATATATATATATATATATATATATATATATATATATATATATCTTTCTATATATAATAGCATATATATATATATATATATATATATATATATATATATATATATATATACTCAATATATATATATATATATATATATATATTAGGGATACCGAACTCGATTTTTGGAAGTTCCGGTTCCGGCCGGAACTAACTGGAACTTTCTAATTTTTCATCTATCTTAATAAAATTCAGTAATTGATTTGTC
>JABUQX010083875.1:12500-24322 GCA_015478945.1 Trachelipus rathkii | reverse complement strand
ATATCTGTTAAGACGCTGCATATTGTTCACTTAATGAAAATAGAACACTTTTTAAACGGAACACAACCTCCTAATGCTTTCAAGTCCACAACGATTATGACGTTAAAACAAGCATCATGAGAAAAGATATTATAAAATTAAGGATACAAACACAAGCCTAACAGGAAGGCTAAACCTGTTTTACATTCACTTTTAGGCCTTACGCTCCGTTCGTTTTATGTCTGTATTTCATGTTTCATTCAACGCTATCACATTGGGCAAACTAATAAACGCCAATTGGACCTAAGAACATAGCATATCTAACTTACGAATAAACAGTTTTCATTAACAAAGTTCGTTACTCATCTACGGTAAATAACTAACACCATTCTTAAAACTCAACCTACCCCGATCCCTTTTCGAAACATTACGCAATACCTTCAAATCCCGAGGCTCACCCTGCATACTTATCATTAGGGATGCCTTTATCTTTATACAAAAGCTCTCCCAAAGGCGCTCACACATCAACATAATCTCATTCTTTATGATATTATGATACATAACCGAACAATTTTATCCTGACATAGCATAAAAATAAGTTCTTTGAATAAAATATCACAGTAAAGCATAATAGTTTACTGATTTTAAAACAGTAAATCAGTAAATCAGTAAATCAAACCACCCATCCCTGCAGCCCCTACCCGCCCATCCGCCTGTGATCTATTGAACTAGTGATTTCAAGTCATATTTCGCGTATCATTTTGGACAAAACATAACATAAAAATAATTCTTTATATACTAACCTACGAATATATGCTTAACCAACAAAGTTTTAGCATCAATAAAGCTAACAAATCATAACCGCGACTAGGAATATAATGTACAAATGCAAACCTAACATACTTCGCGTATGAATTATCAGCTAACATCCTGAAAAATTCCCTACTGATCAAGGTTAAAGTAGCTAAACAGTCTACGAATACTCGATATGTTCCCACTTTTCAGCAAATTAGCAACAGGTAAAGCCGGATTAATCTACAAAATCCCTTAACAAATGATCAACTTATCAAGATACCCATCTGAACTATGAATTGAACACTATCTTCTCAGAGATGTCCCTCATGATCGAGTATACATTCCATTGACCTGTGAATAAACGTAACATGCAAAAGTTTACGAATAAACAGTTTTCATAACCAAGAGTATCTAAAGCAAACATTACCTTCCGAGAGAAATCAGGGGATTGCGCCCCTTGAAAGGTGTGAATCCTGCAGTGGGGATCACCCTGCAGGTGTAAAGCGGGCTTGGGGCCTCAGGCCCGAAGGGCGAGCCTTAACCCCCCCTTCGAGCGTGGTAAAGCCCGCTTACAACCCTTCGGGTGATCCCACTCGCAGGATTCACACCCTTTCAAGGGCGCATCCCCCTGGGATTTTCTCTCGGATGGTTATGTGTTGCTTTAGATACTCTTGGTTAAAATGAAACTGTTTATTCGTAAGACTTTTGCTAATGATGTCTACGTTTATTCACAGGTCAAATTGATGTATACTCGAAATGCAGTGACACTTTGATGAAGAGAGTGTCAATTCATAGTTCAAGATGGTTGTATCTTTGATAGATTGGTAACTTTGTTAAGGGATTTTGTAGAATAATACGGCTTTTTATCTTGTTTAGGCTAATGCTCGAAATAGTTGTGTATGAGCTATGTAGTCGGCGTATTGTGTGTGATGACCTTAGCTACTTTACCTTGATCAGTAGGAATTTTTCAGGATGTTAGCTGATTATTCATACGTGAGGTATGTGTTAGGTTTGTGCATTGTACACTATTATTTCCTTAGTTCTTTTTTTGTCTGATTTATGATTATTGTAGTCTTTACTGTTATGCTAGAACTTGTGTTTGGTTTAGAGTCATATTTTGAGTATTGTGACTTAGTGTTTAGTTATAGTAAAGAACTTTATTTTTTATTGTTTATTGTTGTTGCCATAAATGTTTTTACGCGAATTTATGACAATGAATTCAAGTAGTTCAGATGTATCACAGTTTTGGTATGCGAGTGGGTGGTTTTTTGTTGTTCCGTATGGTGTGTATTAGGTCTGGACTTGCAGGGTTTGTTGGAATGGTTGGTGTGAGTTGGATTTTATGGATGTTTACTTGGTTATTTGAAAAGTTCAGTTTATTATGCTATTATGCTTATACTGTGATATGGTTTATTCAGGAAGAATCATTGTATTGTCGTATTGTCAGGAGAATAATGTGTATTCGTGTTGTTTGGTTATCTGTTTTATTTGAGATTAGTATGGTGTGGATTGTTATGCATATTGTATTTGTATGGAAGTTGTTGATGGTATTTTATTGTTTGTTTGTATGTTTTTTTGGTATTTATTGTTTGTGTTGTTTTTGTGGAGGTGTGTGTTGGTTTTGTGTGTTGTTGTTGTGATTTTGCGCCTGGTCTTTGTTTTGTGGTTTGGAGAGCTTGTGGTTTTCTTTTTAGTGATATAAGTTCTGAGTGTTTTATAAAAGCATTTTGGTTTTGGTTTTTTTGGTGGTTTTGTGTTGGTTCCCCTCTGTTTTTGGTTGTGTTTGTGTTATTGTTTGGTTTCTCTGATTGTGATATGGTTGTGTTGTTTGTTGATAATGTATATGATTGTTATGTTTTGATGGTCTAGTGTTGTGTTGTATGTTTAGGAGTTCGCATCTGGTGTATATGTTTTAGTTGGTTGTAAGTTGGGTGGTTTATTGTTGTTTTGTGGTCGTGTTTCTAGATGTTGCGTAAAGGTACTTTGGGATCGATTGGGTGTGGTTTTGTGTATTGGTATTGGGTTAGTGGTTTGTAGTTGTTGGATTGGTGGAGTGGTCGTGTTTGAAGAATTGTGGTAGTTTTAGTAGTTTGACCGGTTTGTATTTTGGTGTGTTTTGGGTTTATTTGGGGTGTTTTTGGGTTGGGTTTTGTTTTGTGTTTGTTTTGTTGTTTTAATGGTTATGTGACGAACGTGTTTTGTGGGTAGATATTTGTAATGAAATTATTGCTTGTTCGTAAAGGTTAGATATGCTATGTATCTTATGTTCCCAATGCGTTTATAGTTTCCCAAATGTGATTGCGTTTGAGTGGGTGTGTTGATATGTTTGTCATGATATTATCAGATTTGTTATGAAAGTTTTTTATATTTGACTATGATCTTGTTATGTGTATAGATGTACGATGACGGAGCGTGTTTAAGGTCCTAGATAATGGTTTGTTGGTTTTTGTGTGGTAGTTAATTTGTGATTGTGTTTGTGGTTGGTTTTGTGTGTTGTGTTGTTTGTTTTTGTTGTTGTTTTTTTTGTATGGTTTTGAGATGTTGAGTAGAGATGGTAAGGTGTTTTGCATGTGTATTGTTTTTTAGCTCTTGCGCTGTTAGAGATTGTGTATGTTTTTTTTTGTGATGTGTGGTTGTGTTTATCTTCTTATAGTTTTATGTTGATTATATCTGTTGTATTCTCTGTATGTTATGTATTTGTTATGCTTTGGTGGTTTTATTGTTTAAGTTCGTTTATATTAGAGTGATGTTTCGTGTGTTGATGGTGACTTGAGTTAGTAGTGTAGTTGCTGGTGATTGATTTGGTTTGTTTTTTGTTTTTTTTATGGTGTTTTTAGTTGGTTGTGTTGTATGGTTGTGGGTCTGTTTGTGTTTATTTATCTGTCTGTGTTTTAGTTAATAATGTGGTGTTATTTCATTTAGTGTTTTTTTATTCGGTATTTATATGTTTTTATGAGATTTTGTGTTTTTATTTTGGTTGATTGGGTGAACAATATGCAGGTCTTAACAATTACCCCTATACAAAAAGTTGTATACAAAGGTAATCAAGATCCCAGGTGATGGGCGTTTCAATCTTATATAAAAGACAACCCCGATGGTTCTGAATTTTTTCCACCATGTGTTAATCAATCTGATACCGCCAAGTAACAAACGTTATTTTTATGAAGTACAGATGAAACTACTCTGTATATGTCGTCATGCTGCAGAATGGGTTAAGGAGTACTCTGACTCTACCAATGTTTTAGTAGAATCACCGGAAACGATTATTGCTAGAAGAGGATGTCATAAAGTTAGTCATCTTACTATCTCTTTTTCTAAGGGTATAATTTCACAACATCGATTGGAGGTTCGAGTGTGGAAGATGTGTAATGACACAGGCGTATTTAAACCTACGGCTCGTAGAATCTATATTTCTGGATTAAAACCTATAAAATATCTGTCGGAGGTTTGTAGGATGGTAATAACGCAAACTAAGAAATCGGAAATGCTGTCTGATTATGTAACTGTTGCGCATTACATGTTGTATCAGGAATATTGCTCATTCAAGAAAACGCTAGTTGATGATTCTGAGACTATCATTGAACGCTTCTTAAATTCTATAGAAGTACAGAAACTCATCTATCTATTTAGAAAACAATGGAACGAAAGTGCTTACCACAAGGATCTATCGAGTAAACATATTTTAGTGTCTGAACGTGAACTTTTAACATATGTACTCAATGATGGTATCGATGAAGTGAAAAAATATATTAGATATAACGACGAAAATGGTTTTCAATGTAAAGATTTAGCGTTTTTAGATCTTAAGCCTGATGTAAAACTATATTGTATTGACATGAACATTGTTATTATTATTATATTATTATATTGTTTGTTTTGTTTTTGTTTGGATAAGTTCATTTCATGTCAGGATTTGACTGTATAGATGCTCCTTGATATACATATATTTACCATGTAACCTGTTTATTTTATTGTTGTTGTTTTTTGTCTAAAAACGAGAATTACTACTTTTGACGATATGGTCGTTCGGCATTGTATTCTTGTTTACTTCTCTGATTGGCTGAAAGGAAAGAAATCTCATTACCTGTACTAGGGTTGTTACGCATACGGATTTTCCTGCAGATAGTCCATTTTTTTCACTGTTACTGGCACGATGACATCCTCGGCATCGTCTACATCCTGTTGCTGATTATCTCTGTCACTGAGTGAGGCTTCTGGTTTATTCCAAAGGTTTGTGATGTAGTGTGTGGTCATTTAGAAGAGCGCAACCATGGTAGTCGTTACGTTTGCTTGTATTTCTCCAAAGTCAAATAATAGACCTTGTCTTCGTTTGTGCCGGATGGGTTCATCAGAATTAATCGAAAATCGCTGCTGCCATGGATAGAGGATAAGTGTTGTTATCCAAGAGAGATCAGGCGTAGTGGAAATATCTAACTGGTGAAAGGGGAACAACATAAAGTGGTTCTAATAGAATACGTGGTCGTTGCTCGTCGTGAAATGTGACCAATATTAAAACCCTTGAGGTACGCCAATATTGGAAACCCGTCGATTTGTGTGACCTTCTTTCGCACATGTATAGGTTTCACAGTTCGAAATCTTGAAAAATATACAAGCATTGGCTTGAAATAAAAAAACGATTTAACATCGCATCTTAACGATGTTGACGTACTTGAGGACATAATACATATAGCACATGGTGTTATCTATGATATTTACACCGAAACATGTGGTTTCCCGTATAATGCAGTATACAGGAATGCCTTTAATTAACTATCAGCTGGATGAGTTTACTCTCTCTTTATAGTACTTGGTGGAGAATGATGCTGTCTGATCAAAAATCATACCCGAAAAAATGGTTTAGTGTTGCTGAAGGCCTTTATACTTACATTCTTTCAAAGGGTTTGTGTTGAATCTTTAGAGAAGGATATATAGAACGTACCCAACTTGAATCCTATGTTCGCTGACCAGATGAATAATATATTTAAAATAAACTTATATTTTTATGTATTTATATGTTTTTAGGTATTTATATAACGCTCTTTCAATGAAAAATTATATGTTATAAAAAATGAAAAACTTGTTTAGTTCCCTCTTAGTCGATTTATTGACTTACATTTGATTGAATGATGGCTGTTTATTCTTGAACCAAGTGTGAATAAGTTACGTTTTTTGTTTGCTATGTTAGTTACTTTACTGTAGTTAAGGGTGAAACTTGTTAACGTTGAGTGTTTATTCCTGTTTAAGATGTGTTAGTTTGTCGTTTGTAACTATTATGTTTCTTAATTCAGATGATGCTAAGTAAGGTTTATTAATGTGTGAAAACTATGTTACGTCAGCATATATTGGTTGATGTTTGTATAATGTAGAGTACGGTTGAGTTTTTTGTATGTTATGTTTATCCAAAATATTACTCCAAAATTTGACTGTTGAGGATCATTCAATTAGAGTCTCAAGGTATCAACAGGTATGGCCAGGTGGGAGTAGTGATGGATGGTGGTTGGATAGTGTTTGATTTAGTGATTTACTGCTGTAGGGTATGTAAAACGTTACAAAATTTAAGTAAAAATTTGACCTTAATCAATAGATCCAATAGATTCAATGTGTTGTGTTGTATGGAGTGGTGTTCCTGAGGAAAGGGTGGTGTTGGTTTTGTGAATGGATGGTGGTGGAATTAGTGGCTTATTTGAGATTTAGTGAGTTTTTATTTTGTGCGTTTTTTTTTTAGTGTGTGGTATGTAAAACGTTACATTTAGTAAAAAAAATTGACCTTAATCAATAGATCAATAGATCACGCTGGACAGGTTGTGAGGGTGACAGGAGGGAGATGGATTGTGTTTGATTTACGATTTACTGGTTTTAGGGTATGTTTAAAACATGAAATTTTAGTAAAAATTATTTCCTTATCAATAGATCAATAGATTCAATAGATCAATAGATCAATAGATCAATAATCAATAGATAGGAGGAGTTGGGTGGCTTGATTTACTGATTTACTGCTTAGGGTATGTAAAAACGTAAATTTGTAAGTTATAAACATTAAAAAGTGTAAGAAATTTTTTTTTTTTTTTTTTTTTTTGATGGTTCTGAAACCATTATTTTCGAAAATCTACAGATCCAATAGACATATATATAAAGACACCTACATTGTTGTTATACGAATGTTATTAACTGAGCCACCGCAGTGGCCCAGCACCGGTGCCGGAGCAACTCATCAGATTCCCATACCAAGTTTTTCTAGAAACTCAACTCTGAAACCTTTACCGAGTTTCAGCTTTCTACGTCAATATTTAATGTTTGAGAGGGGGGAGGGGTCCCCCCTTCGGGGGGACCCATGCAGGCGTAATTTCGTATACATCGAGGTTACCTTAACCAACTAAAACACCCTCCAATTTCTCATCACGATAACGATACTTAACGTTATATAAGTTTGTCGGAGCCGGTGGCGACGAGGCAAGAGATGACGAGTGAGACCGGTGCGGTGACAAGTCGCAGTGCGGACTCGGAGGTCGCTGAAGCAGGCGCAGAAGGGTTTAAAAAACAACTCTCAGAAGTGATCCCCTTCGGGATCACTTCTTCGATGTCCGAATAATATAAAATAATGTGTTGTGTATGCGCACGCGGCGCTCAGTCGTGTCTGTCGGTCAACAGGGACCTTCGGTCTGTTATGACCTCCAAAAGAGTGTTTCAGGCTTCGCCCAAACGGCTCGTAATAGGAACACTCAAACTCACCCACGCGGCAGATCAAGCAACAAAGGCGTAAGCGCAATATCGGTGTCCATCGGGGGTGACCACCCTCTATATACATCCTACAGGCTTAAAATTTACACGGATTCGAGCTTATCCATATATACATATATTCCAAGTTTCAGACCTCTATCTCTTATACTTTTTGAGAAAAAAGCTGGTATCGGCAAACTGCTCGGTCACTATATAGATATATATATATATATATATATATATATATATATTATGTTATATATATATGTTGTATTATATAATATATATATATATATATATATATATAATATATAATATATATATAATATATATATATATATATATATATATATAGTAGGGTTTTTGATGTGTGTTATCATATAGTATATATATATCTGGCTCTCTGTATTGATTTTGTTCCGTAGGGATCTCAATTTATTAGATTTAAAAAGGAAGACAATTTACGAGGCCGTAAGATTAGTGCCCATAGTATATTTCAGAACGTTTTCGCGCTTAAAGCTAAGCGCATCATCAGCTATAAGTAAATAATAAAATATAAATGAACAATGTCAATAATATTTACGATTATATAAAATATATAAAATATATAGAAAACTAGAATTATATAAAAATTACAAAGATTACAAAAAATTACAGGAAATTACAAAAAATTACAAAAAATTAAATCTATTATTAACCTCGTTTTACTAACCTTATACATACTGGATGAACCATAAGAATGAAAGAACAAGATTAAATCCAAACTATTTATACCTAAATTATACATAAATTGGTTGGTTTTTTGAAACTTACTATACTTAAAAATCAATATTTATAACAGTATAATAAAATGAAAATTATAAAAGACATATAATGAAAATTATTACAATTAAAATAAATTAAGTTTGATTGAAGATAAGTCAGAGTTGAGTTCGGGCTCCAATTCATGAATGTAGAGGCTCTCCAAGATTTTTCTGTCGCGAGTATCAGTGATGGAGGCAAGAATCGAGAAGTCGTTGGTAGTGATGGGATGATCTTTTTCGTGGCTATGGCTACGTATGGATGAAAATTCAGGTGAGGATAGAGGAAGATTGGTACGGAAAGAAAAACCCTTGTGTTTGGCAATCCTGATGCAAAGTTGTAGGCCTGTTTGACCTACATAGCGGGCATTACAGCCAGCACACTTATACAAGTAGACTATCGAGGAGTGCAACTCATTAGGGATTAAATCTTTGGACCTGAAAAAGTTACTAATTTTGTAATTATTAATAGGAATAAAAATAAAGGTGGCAAATGGGAAGTGTCTCGTTAATATAGGTCTGAGGGTTCTAATAAGGGTGTCGGTGAATCGACCTGTGTAAGGAATCTTCAGGTAAATTTTCTGTTTAGGGACATCAAAAGTGGGAGTAGGTGGTCTAAAATGGTTCTCAAGGAAGTTAAATATGATTTTATCAACAAGGTATGAAGGAAAGAGATTAAAATTAGCGAAGCTCCTTAAATATTGGAGTTCTGAATGAAAAGAAATCCAGGAGGAACATACCTTAAAGGCCCGGTTTATTCTGCCTGTAAAGCCGGACAATTTAAATTTATCTGGAAGAAAGCTGAAGAAGTGAGTGCCTAATTGGGTGGAGGTCGGCTTGCGGTAAATCTGTGTAGAAAAGGAACCATTAGTGCGAGAGACGCCAACATCAAGAAACGGAAGGAATCCATCCACTTCACATTCCATGGAAAATTTGATATTTTTATGTTGCTTATTAAGGAAATTTAAAAATAAGTCGGCATGTTCTTTGTTAGAAAAAATTAAGAAGCAGTCATCCACATATCTTTTGTAGACAATGGGTTTGAAGGCTAGGGGGCATTTTTCGAGCCAAGACTGTTCATGATAGCAGAGGAAGGCGTTGGCGAAAGAGGGACCCAGAGGTGAACCCATAGCCACACCATCAATCTGTTGATAAAGGATGTTATTAAACAGAAAAATAGAATCTGAGGTGGCTAAATTGATAAATTTTATAAATTGTCTCTTATTGAGACCTCCTATAAATTCTTGGTTAGAAAACAAAGTATTGGAAATGATTTCACGGGTTTCGGCAACAGGAACGTTAGTAAAAAGGGACTGAATATCAAAACTCACCATAAAGGCTTGAGGGAGTGAAAGAGATGAAATATAATCCACGAATTCAAAAGAACTATGAAGGGTATGTTGGTTGTGGGTAATGGGGTCAATCAATGGTACAAGAAATTTCGAAAGACTATAGGTGGGGGTGTTAAGAGCTGAGAGGATAGGACGGAGGGGGACGTCAGGTTTGTGGGTTTTGGGAAGCCCATACAGTAAGCCTGGCTGGCTACCAGATACGTGAAGTGAGTCAAAGTTAGAGTTGACAGATTTTAGGGACCTGACAAAGTTATTAATCTTATCCTCTACTCTAAGTAAATGTTTAAAAATACAACCTGTAAGCAGTTTAAATTTTAACAAAGAACATGCCGACTTATTTTTAAATTTCCTTAATAAGCAACATAAAAATATCAAATTTTCCATGGAATGTGAAGTGGATGGATTCCTTCCGTTTCTTGATGTTGGCGTCTCTCGCACTAATGGTTCCTTTTCTACACAGATTTACCGCAAGCCGACCTCCACCCAATTAGGCACTCACTTCTTCAGCTTTCTTCCAGATAAATTTAAATTGTCCGGCTTTACAGGCAGAATAAACCGGGCCTTTAAGGTATGTTCCTCCTGGATTTCTTTTCATTCAGAACTCCAATATTTAAGGAGCTTCGCTAATTTTAATCTCTTTCCTTCATACCTTGTTGATAAAATCATATTTAACTTCCTTGAGAACCATTTTAGACCACCTACTCCCACTTTTGATGTCCCTAAACAGAAAATTTACCTGAAGATTCCTTACACAGGTCGATTCACCGACACCCTTATTAGAACCCTCAGACCTATATTAACGAGACACTTCCCATTTGCCACCTTTATTTTTATTCCTACTAATAACTTCAAAATTAGTAACTTTTTCAGGTCCAAAGATTTAATCCCTAAAGAGTTGCACTCCTCGATAGTCTACTTGTATAAGTGTGCTGGCTGTAATGCCCGCTATGTAGGTCAAACAGGCCTACAACTTTGCATCAGGATTGCCAAACACAAGGGTTTTTCTTTCCGTACCAATCTTCCTCTATCCTCACCTGAATTTTCATCCATACGTAGCCATAGCCACGAAAAAGATCATCCCATCACTACCAACGACTTCTCGATTCTTGCCTCCATCACTGATACTCGCGACAGAAAAATCTTGGAGAGCCTCTACATTCATGAATTGGAGCCTGAACTCAACTCTGATTTATCTTCAATCAAACTTAATTTATTTTAATTGTAATAATTTTCATTATATGTCTTTTATAACTTTCATTTTATTATACTGTTATAAATATTGATTTTTAAGTATAGTAAGTTTCAAAAAACCAACCAATTTATGTATAATTTAGGTATAAATAGTTTGGATTTAATCTTGTTCTTTCATTCTTATGGTTCATCCAGTATGTATAAGGTTAGTAAAACGAGGTTAATAATAGATTTAATTTTTTGTAATTTTTTGTAATTTCCTGTAATTTTTTGTAATCTTTGTAATTTTTATATAATTCTAGTTTTCTATATATTTTATATATTTTATATAATCGTAAATATTATTGACATTGTTCATTTATATTTTATTATTTACTTATAGCTGATGATGCGCTTAGCTTTAGCGCGAAACGTTCTGAATATACTATGGCACTATCTTCGGTGTTTGTCTTCCTTTTTATCCTATATATATATATATATATATATATATATATATATATATCGATTTAAGCACAATCTATTATTATATATATTATATATATATATATATATATATATTATAATATATAATATATATATATTATATATATATATATATATATATATATATATATATATGGAGCATGTGTATTATAAGACCCCGACCCAAATAATAGGTTCTTCCGAATAAATACTGGTAAAATTTCACAATAAAAACAAAAAGGTTGCCAAGTGCTAATTTAGATAGATGTGCATTTTTGTAATTTAGCTGCAAATTTTATATATTATTTTCGCCAAAAAGTTAAATTTAAATTTAAAAAGTGTTACCCTAAGGGTAAATTGTACTTATGTATACGTAGTCTGGCGGAGAGGGGGGTTTTACGTCTTGCAGGGGTCAACCATGGCCGGGGTCGCCGATTCGCTTCGCCCCCTCCCCCCACACCGTAACCCCCTAGTTCCCTAATTTCCTCGATATATTCTGTAAGCTCTTAAGAAAGTAACCTCCGGA
>JABUQX010083875.1:0-7500 GCA_015478945.1 Trachelipus rathkii | reverse complement strand
TTCATATACTAAATTAATGCACGAAAATTATATGTAGGAATGATAATACATTTAATTTTTTAATTAAAATATATTTTTGTCAGTTACCTGCAATTAGTACTCATCAATTCACAGTTGGTTTGTTTTATATGAATTTTGATGGTTATGAAATTCATAGATCTATTTAATTTGTATTTGAGAATTATCATTGATACTTTGGGATTTAAGAAAAGTTATTATCAATTGGTAGATAAATCAGTAAATTGATATTTGTGAAAGTTACTTACTAGTTTGGTGAGGCCCTTTGGTTTCAGTAATTGTATTTGCATTTGGAATGTTAAAATTGATATTATATATATCGATTGTATTTTTGAAAAGTTACTTAACAGTTTTGGTAGGTCTAGTTTAAATAATTTGAACATATTGAACATAATTGGTGAAATTCAAATTGAATATTTGATATTAACTATACCAGCATTGCTAGCTACTGCTGGATTAAGTTTAAGCAAGTTTTTGTAAACATTGTTTTTACTTTTTTGGATAATTATTGGGAGATGCTCGGTTCTCAGAATAAGAGCCTTTAAACATTGAACGCACTTGCAGATTGTACGTGTAAATAAAATAAATCGTAAAATAATTAATTTTATTCCATTAAAACTTTTTAATGTTGATCTTTGAATTTTATATGAGAATCCACAATACAGTCACCATCGAAGATAGCACTAGAGTGTTGGTTTTTCCTCGGAATTGGATCTTGTCGTATATTCTATTTTGAGTGATTCCAGATTTGAGTTTGATTATTAAATTAAGCGTGAAGCTGATATGAAAAACGAGTAGGTACTTAACCATTTTGAATTTGATTGATTTGGATTTTGATGATCACAAGCAATGTATTTCAACCATTTTTCGAAAAATATAAATAATCAGAAAAATTAGATATATATTTTGTATGTATTTTGAAAAGAAATTTTAGTATATTGACACAACGCAATGTTCAGCATTTAATATTGGTAACATTATATAATGAAATAATTATGTTATATGTTTGAGGTGGATGGCACGATACAAGTAATCTTGGACTACTAACATATATTATCTATTGGTGCATCGACTGATCGTTATTCGGTTCTCACGGAGTATTAACTTTTAGTTATACTATTTATAACCAGGTTCAAATTTTTGACAATTTTTGAATTAGATCCACGCTACAACCCTTTTGGTTGTAATCTTTTGTAGGGCAGGGTTAAGTTAGGGCCTTTCATTTACTAATTACTTAGATCAAGATGGAGAAAAGTGCAAAGTAAAAACTTGAACAAACTTGCTTAACGATTTTTTACTTTCGTGCTCAAAAGCCAAACGAAGAAAATAAATTTGTTTTCGAAAGCGGCGAAACTAGAAACTTTTATCAAATAGAGCATACTTTTATTCAGAGACTTGTGAGTTACAAAAACACGAGAACGAATACAAGCAAGTGCAGTAACAAATAAGGAGAAATGTAAATTGTTTATCATTTTTTACAAAATCTACATTCCCAAAAGTTGCAGGAGTAGAGAAATTAGAGAAATTGTTGCACTTTCTACAAAGAAAAAAAAAATCATAAAATAGTAGATTGTAGTGTGAACAAATGGAAAAGGACAAAGAAATAACAAGTAGTTTTATGAAACAGTATGAAACAAGAAGAGGTAACCAGCTATGTGAAAGAACGAAAGGCGGAAATATTTTGCTTGTATTGTGGAGGATCCCACATTTAATAGAAAGGTGATGAATGAGTTTTATAGAATAAAGTTATAATGGAAATTATTATTTCAAGAGGCTGAAGCTTCTTGGCAAAAGATTAATGTAATACTCACCAAATCTACATTTACTAAAGCATTGAAGACAATAGAAAATTAATTAGTCTGTCTGATTTGAATCAGTGTCCCTTAACGAAAGTACGCCAAAAAGAAACACCATCTACTTTGCCCATGACTGAAAAAGTAGCACACGACATAAGACGAAGACTATAGTACTCGTACCAAAATTGAGAAAGACAATTGAAAATAAGTACAAAAGTATGTAGTGTGACACCAACACAGAAAAGACCACTGCAGAGTATTTGGGTAAAACAACTCGGTTTCTCTCGAAAAGTTTAGAAAGAATGTAGTGAAAACGTAAATATAATAGAAAGGAAAGCCCTAATCGTAGTAGATTATAGCTTCAAAAATAAAAACCTGCATTAGCAAGAAACGAATATTTAGAATTGTATTAACACCTGGCAATGGCTGATGATTGAGAGATTTTTTTTGTACATTAGTCAAACGGGTTAGGAAGGATTATTTTTATTTGTATATAATTTTTAGTTTCATTACAGTATTTGTTGAATGAACAGAAGATATAGTTTCAAGCTTTGTCTTTTAATACAAAACTTTACATGGATTTTGAATATGCCTCGTAAAACAATATTATACAAACTAAGATACGAGAATGGAGTATTTTTTTTTTTGACATTAATCTGAAAAGTGCTAATCGATTTCCAATTTCAATGTATTTATCTTTTTTGGTTTTGAGCCTGGAGACCCTACTGTGAGCTTTGATGGAAAGGTGTGCTAGGGGCCAGGTGGATGGGCTAAGGAGGTCCTCCTAGTAGGTAAAAATAACAGATAGTACATAATCATGTCGGACAAACGAGGTAAAATATACTCGGTAGAATAGTTCAGTTTTATTATAATGACATTTGTAGAGTTAAAAGTAAGTTAAAAGTATATATAAACCCGTTAAACGTTATAAATATAATATACATTATGTTTAAAAGTAAGTTATTTTGGGGCGGTGGTATAATAATAAATAAAGACTTTCGTTAAATACACAATTTATTTTAAGAAAATGTACCAAAGGCCACTCTTACACGAACTGTTAACATAAATATAAGATAAATCAAGTAAATCAACAAAATACTTAAATAATACACGAATAATAATAATCTATCTTATAAATATATATATATATTTATATATATATTTATATCTATGTGTGTGTAGTTTGTGGTGTTAATGATATTTCTGACTGACGTGATTTTGAGTGTGAGTCCACACGCGTTGAAAGAAAGTAAAAGTTAGTTTAATATGCAAGTATGAATGAGAGTTATGCAAAATAAAAGGTAGTTTGGGGTGTGCCGAAATTCTATTGAAATATCGATTTTCAAAAGATAATTTACGAAGTATAAAAATATTAAAATGTACACTATATATGAATTTAATCTTTGTTTGTTTTTCTCTGAATATCTTTAATTATAAACCATAAAAAGATTAAAAAATACATCCTCATGAAAAATGTTGTATTACGAAACTTCTGGCAACAGTGGGTTTCTGACGTCACGAACAGTAATCGATATCGAGAGAGTTCGGAGCGATGAAAGTGCTCAACTTTGACTTATTAGCACTCTGAACTGAAATACGGTACTTCTCTGTGTATTTAGTCTCCGTGGTTGTAATATATTTGTTTGGGTTTAGTTAGTTTTGTGGCTTTAAACAATTGCCGTTTGATAGATCAGCTTTTGAAATATTATTTAGTATTGTATCTTTTTGTAATATAGTTTTACTTTTGATCTGGGAGAACAAAGTCGTTATAATAATCGTTATCAAAACTCGATATAATATTATTATTAAAATTTGTTTAGACATTATTTAAATATAGGAAAGGACTGTCAACTTAGGGTCGTCAAGAAAGTATATAAATTATTTATTATAAAATTGTTGTGCATATATGACCTCGTATTCATTGTGGCTATAGAGCCTAAGTTAATTATTCTTTTTCCAAAAACAATCGTGCGTTTATGTGGATATCTATCATCACGACAGTTATATGTATCGTGCCTTAGCTTTAAGTGTCAACAGAAGTTTTAAATTGCGCATTTAAGGCACTTGTAAACAGTTACATAAGTTTTAAATGATTGGATTTTTTGCTTTGGTATTGTGTTAAGTTATAGGACAGTTATGTAATATAAAATCTGAATCAGTTTGAATATAAGTTCTATTTAGTTAGCTGTTTAGTTAATGCTTTAGTATTTATAGAAAGTTAACTGAGTATTTTGATAACGACAGTTGAGATATATAAATGTTAACCGACGATAAGACCAATTAGTTAGTTTGTTAATGATTTTCGTGTCAGTTATCTGATAATCTAGTTTAGCTTAATATTTGTCAGTCATCTAAATTAGTTGCTTTGATATTTGTCAGTTATTTGTAAATTAGTTACTTAGACATATTTTTTCATCTCTACTTTGAAATCACTTTACCGTTAACAGTTTACTATTATGAAATTTAGTTACTTAAGCATCACACTTAAATTATCCAATAAACCATAGGACTTGAATATTATATCAGTTACTTAGATAATGTCAGTCTGTTTCGACATGAAGCGATACTTTAACGAGAAACCGCACTTTTTATAATTTAAAGTACTTGAATAGTTTTCAGTTAGCACCTTATTAAGCGTATAGAAATGTTGCATGAATATTTTTCAGTTCTTTGAAATAATTTTGCTGCAATTAATTTCAGTTGTCTTAAATTGACGTTACTTTTTTAATTTTCAGTTTGTTTAAAATAATTATTGATATATTTTCAAGTTGTTTAAAATAAAGTTATCTTGAATGGTTTTCTAGTGTTTGATAAAGTTACTTGATACGTATTTTCCAGTGATTTGTAAAATTAGTTACTTAAATATGTTTTCCACGCTTGCATATGAAAATTAGTTAACTATGAATAAGTAATAATTCAGAATACATGTGTCGAAGTTAGTGGTACTATGAATATCTTTCAGTTCTTTGAACTCACTTACTTGAACGTAGTATTGTCAGCTATCGCTCATTGAAATCAAGATTCAATCATAAAACGCCACAACTATTTCCATGAATAGAAAATTTTGAGTTTTTGAGTTTCCCCTCTCCCCCTTTTTTTTTTGTAGAATAATATAAAAAAAACAGTTGTTTAAAATGAGTTACTTGAATAGTTTTCAGTTGTTTGAAATTAATAGGTTCCTTGGATTGGTTTTTTAGTTGTTTGAAATATAAGTTTACTACTTGAATAGTTTTCGTTGTTTGAAATAAGTCACTTGAATTATGTTTTCTAGTTATTTATCGTAAATTATGTTTCCTCAATAAAATTTTAAGAGTTAGGTGGTACTTTGATAGATTTGGTTATCTTGAATATTTTGTTCAGTTTACTTCTTGCATTTATACTCTTTCATTCATTCAATTCCTAGTTGGAATTGTTATATGAGAATTTTTGATGGTTATTTGAATTTTGATAGATCTATTATAAGTGTGGGGATGTTGATTCATTGAGATGAACTAATATGGATCATTAAGAACAGTTTACTTAACAGTTTGGTATAGGTTTTCAGTATATTGTATTTTTGAAAAAGTTTTACTTAATCTGTTTGGTATGGTCAGTTAATTGTTATTGACATTTGGGAATTAAATATTGATATTAATTATATCAGAATTGTATTTTTGATAAAAGTTACTTAACAGTTTTGGTAGTTGGGGATAAATGCAGTTATATATTATAATTTTGCACAAACAATAATTTAATTGGAACCATTTGGAATTGGAAATTGTATATTAAATATAAGCAGCTAGCGAGTACTTGGTTAGTCTAAAGCAAGTTCTTAGGTACATCTGTTTTTTAACACTATTTTGGTATTTATTTGGCACGATCGCCTAGGTTCTCCAAATAAGAATTATAAACATCTGCATCTCAGCAGATCGAGATCGTTAAATAAAATAATATCGTTAATGAGAGAGTGGTTTTTATTTCAATTAACTAGCTTCTCGTCAAACTTTTGTTTTTTGACATTTATGAGATTTTAAATAAATCCCATAGATTATTGCACTAGAGTTTGGGTTTTTCGCGAATGTTCTTCGAATCTATTTTGAGGATTCCAGAATTCTCAAAAGTGCAGGAAGACTTAATACGAAGCTTATGAATTACGAGTGGGTACTTAACCATTTTGAATTTGATTGATTTGGATTTTGATATGTCTACTTTAGAAACTCCATTTTAGAAATAAGAAAAAGAAAATATTAGATTAATATATTTGATTTTGAAAAAAAAGAAATTTTAGTATAGACACAACGCAATGTTCAGCATTTATAACTATTGCGGTTAAATATATATGTCTATTTGTTATTTGGGTGGTTTTGAAGATAATTAATCTGGACTACCACACCGTGTGTGTAAAAAAAAGCCTGAATCCGAATCCGAATCTCGAATTCCATGTAAAAATGCTTGAATCCGTAATTCCAGGATTCGAATTCCTTTCCCAAAGTTTTTTTTTAAGCAAAATTAAATAGCAGGACCCAACCAAAATATGACATTTTCTTTTTTTTCATAATATTATTTTTTATAGAAGATATTAATTTATTAAAGTTGTTTTTTTGTCATTTGTTCATAATTTTGGAAGAGCGACGCATATACTAATTTATTTTCATGTTAATAATTTATTTACTCATTATATCATATTATATATTATATATACTATTATATAATTATATATATATATATATATATTATATCATACTATAACTATATATATATATATATAGGTTATAATTGGTTTTAAAACTACAACTTTTGGTTTAAAAACTACAACTCATATCTCAAAAACTACAAAAGATACAGGGAAAAGGAATACCTTTGTTGGAATCCTGTAACATTTTAGTGCGGAAGAGGTGTAAATAAAATAAACGATATAAAAAATAAAAAAAATCTTTAATCCTTCAATAAACTACAATATAGCTACAGCGAAAACGAATACATTTTTTGGAATCCTTGTAAAATTTTAGTTTAGGAAATGTAAAAAATTAAATTAAATAAAATAAAAATAAATATTAGAACTATCTTTTTCTCTCTGTTAAAGAAGAATATAGTATATATAATATAATATATATAAATAATAATAAAATATAATTTTTATAATATATATTATATATTATTTATTAACTATATAATATATTTTCTACTTTATAATACATATAATATAACTAAGTATATAATATTAAATATCTAAAATAAAATAACATTTATGTTATTATTATAATTACAACAATACGTACTATTATACTTAATTACCTCCTATTATATCATTTTATTATTTATTTGTAACATGGTTAATTAAATCGAGACAAATTGTTTTGGCAGTGGTTCTCGAGCCAACGGGATTCCACAGGGGGGATCGTTGTGCCAATACCTTCTCGTTAGGGGAGGGCGGAGGATACCCCTGCGATACCCCTCCAAAATCACCAAAGAGCTGGTGGGTTACCGAGATATCTCATATCAACACTTCAGGATGGTGTGGGCTAAATAGAGTTCTCGCTTATTAAACCTCTCTGTAGTTTCCCGGTATATATCTATGAGCCGAGAGAGCCCCGACTCCTGGCCATCAGTGCGGTATATCCCTTGGGGTATTTTTCTTTTAGTAAAACAAACACGCAAAAATTCTTATGAAAAGTCTACTCTTATTTCAAACTGAGTTATCTGAACT
>JABUQX010083874.1:42500-45912 GCA_015478945.1 Trachelipus rathkii | reverse complement strand
AAAACGTAGACAATTAGCAAAAAAGCAATGGCAAACCTAAACATTATTCACAAAAACTTTAACCTAGTTCACGTTTCTAACACATTCACCGTCAGTTAATACAGAATATCTTACAAAAACTGCATCATTTCTCTAACAAATTCAGTGGTATTTCCACATTGTCATAGTAATTTTTAACATAACGTACTTAACTTACGAAAAAACAGTTTTCATTAACAAGAGTAGTCTAAAGCGAATACATTTACCTCGGAGAGAAAAACCCAGGGGAGATGCGCCCCTGAAAGCTGTGTGAATCCTGCGGAGGGTGGGGGGGTTCACCCGAAGGGTGAAGCGCGGCTTTACCCCTCCGAGAGAGGGTAAGGCCTCACGCCTTCGGGCGGAGCCAAAGCCCGCTTACGACCCCTTCGGGGTGATCCCCCCCCTCGCAGATTCACACCCTTTCAAGGGCGGCCCATCCCCCCTGGGTTTTCTCTCGGAAGGTAATGTATTGCTTTTAGATACTCTTGTGTTAATTAAAAACTGTATTATTCGTAAAGTTAAGTACGGTGTATGTTAAATATTACTAGGGACAATGTGGAAAATGACCAACCTGAATCTGTGAGAGAAAATGATGAGTTTTTTGTAGATATTACGGTGTTAACTGACGATTGATGTGTAGAAAACGTGAACCTAGCGTTAAGTTTTTGTGAATAATGTTAAGGTTTGCCAGAGGACTTTTTGCTAATGGTCTACGTTTATTTCACAGGTCAAATTGATGTTATACTCAAAAAACCCGAGGGACCACTTTGATGGATGATTAGGTCAATTCAACTTAAGTCATGATGGTGGCATCTTTGAAGATTTGCGTCACTTTGTCTAAGGGATTTGTGTAGATGAATACGGCTTACCTTGGTTGCTAATATGCTCAAAAAGTGGGAACATATCGAGTATTGTGATGCACGTTAACTAGTTTACCTGATCAGACGGATATGTTCAGGGATGTTAGCTGATTATTCATGAGCGTAGTTATGTTAGGTTTGCATTTGTCCATATATTCCTAGTTGCGGTTATGATTTGTTTAGCTTTTATTGAGTCTAAAACTTGTTGGTTAAGGCATCATATTCGTAGGTTAGCTATATAAAGAACACTATTTTATGTTATGTTTGTCCAAACTGATACTCGAAATATGACTGAATCAATAGCTCAATAGAACACAGGCGGGTGGGACGGGTAGGGACTGCAGGGCATGGGTGGTTTGATTTACTGATACTGATTTACTGCTTAAAATCAGTAAATACACTTTACTGTGATATTTTACTCCAAGAACTTATTTTTATGGTTATGTTAGGATAAAATTTCGTTATTTTTTGTTATGTTTGGTGAAAAACTTTGTGTTATGTTTGCGATATCGCTGGGGATTACTGATAATTAGACGAGTTATGATGAAATTTTCGTAAATGTTACGAAGTGATGTAAAACAGTTTGTTACATCAGCAGATTATATTCTTTGTCAGTATAATGATTAGACAGGTTTATGATGCCTAAACTTTGTAATATACGATGTTATGTAAAATTAACATTGATATGTCAGAGAAGCTTGAAAATAAGCGTGAATAGGTAAACGTTGTGGACGAAGTGATGTACTTTACTGTTGTAAGTGCGAAAGTTTTGTAATGTTAGTGGTTTATTCTGCATATGGTGTGTTGGGTTTCATTGTACATTATATTCTTAGTTCCGGGTATGTTATGTTAGCTTATTAATGTGGAAACTTTGTTACGTTAGCATACTTTCACTGCTCTGTATGGATAATTAAACAAGTTATGATAATTCGTGCTAAATATTACTGTGCTCAAGGGTAAAATAACGTAATATGTTGGAAGATATGTTTGGTAAAAGTATGAAATAGGTTACGTTTATGTATGCAACAATTTACAGGTGTTAAGTGTGGAACTTGTTAATGTTAACAGTTTGTTAAGTTGTGTTAGATTCGTTGTTGTGTACATTATTTTCTTAGCTCTGGTGAATGCGTATTTAGCATTTATTAATTGTGAAAACAATTTAGTGTAGCATATATTCATTGCGTAGTATCCAAAGAACTTATTCTTGTACTATGTTTTGTTGTTGTGTTGTGTTGTGTGTGTGTGGTTGTCGAACCGAACGAGAATATATACCCTTTGAACTGATATGGGCTCATTTCGTACGGCGTTATTCTTGTACTTTCTTCTGATTGCCGGTGAAAGAAAGAAGCTCATTACCTATAAGGTTGTTTACGCATACGATTTCCTTCAATAGGACATTTTTTCGCTGTACTGGTACGATGACAATCTCCCCGGGCCATCCCCACGTGTGTTGTGATATCTTCACGAGGAGCTTCGTGATACCCAACGTTGTGTCAATAAAATTTTATCGTCAACCGATGATACTGCCTACCATTGCTTGTATTCCTCCAAGATGGTCAAATATTAAATAAGATTTGCATCACTTTTGCAAATAGTAAGCGTAAAATCATTTTTTCTGTTTAGAGTGGTATTTTTCTAAAGAGCGAGTCTAAAAAGAGTATAGTCAAAAAACTTTACTTATTCGTATTTACTCCGTTAGGTGATTATGAGTGCGTTAGGTATGGTTCTGACACATTTTTGATTAAATGTTACTGTGTCAAATGTAAGATTAACATTAATATGCTAGAAATATGCTTGGAAAAGATGAAGAGGTTACGTTTGTATGTAAAGTTAGTTACTTTACTGATATTAAGTGTGGAACTTTGTTAATGTTAACAGTTTTATTACGGCGTTAAGATGTGTTAGGTTTTCGTCGTTGCTACCATTATTTCCAGTTCATATGATGCTATGTTAGCTTTATTATGTTAGCAAGACATGTTATGTTAGAGTATATTCGTTGATCAGGATAATTAACCAATGTGTGAGAAGATTTTAGGTAAAGGACTGTGTCAGCTGTTGTAAGAATATACGTTAATAGTTAAGTAGTTATGCTTGAAAAAAGTAAGATTAGGTTACGTCTTTGCAATACCATGTTGGTGCTGACTGGTTTTGAGTCGTTTAAACTTTTGTTAATGTTAACAGTTATTTGGGTGTAAGTTGTGATAGGTTTTTCTTTGTACATTATTTTCTAGTCATGTTTACGCTATGTTAGCTTTATTTGATGTGGGAAACTTGTTACGTTAGCATATATTCGCTGCTCTGTATGATAAGTTAACCAATGTTGTGAGAGAAATTTTAGTTAAATGTTACCGTGTCAGTGTAAGATTAACGTTAATACGTTAAGAGATATGCTTGAAAAATAAGAATAAGTTACGTTTTGTATACCATGTTAGTCGCTTTACTGGTGTTAAGTGTGGGAACTTTGTTAATGTTGACTTCGCTTATTCCTGCTTAAGAGGTGTTATGTTTGTCTTTGGGCATTATTTTTTCTTAGT
>JABUQX010083874.1:12500-37500 GCA_015478945.1 Trachelipus rathkii | reverse complement strand
GATCATCATCTTTGATTTAAGGCATATTTTGGATAACATAACACAAAAACTTTTATTATTTGTTTTGTTCTTTAAACATTTTTGTTTTTTACTAATAAAGATTGATCTTTTGATATGTGTTATAACTTAACAAAAAATGCAATGTTTACATGACTCTAGAAGCCAGTAAATCAGTAAATCAGTAAATCATAAATCACCACAAGCAGTAAATCAGTAAATCAGTTAATCGAAAGCTGCCCTGCCAGGTCCCAGCCTTCTACCCACTCATGATTCTATTGATCTATCTGCATCTATGTGGATTCAAGTCAGTGATTTCGTGTAATAAACATTAAGCACAAAAACTTTTATTTATTTTGTTTTTGTTTTCTTTAAACATTTTGTGTCTTACTAAAAAATTTATGTCTTTTATGTTATAATTAAGAAAATTTTGCATTTAACATATCCCTAAGAGCAGTAAATCAGTAACTAATCAGTCTAATCAATACCACCCGAACCTTCGTATCCTCTCTACCATCATGACTGCTATAGCTTCGTGATTGATCTATTGATCATTATTCTATTGATTCATGTCATATTTCTGTATGATGCATCAACAAAGAATAATTCTTTAGTGTAGCTGGTGGTAGTTGTTGAAGTTCACGTGTGTTGCTTTGCATTTGGTGCAGTTTGATTGTTGTTGTTGAAACAGTGTTGTGTGTTATGTGTTGTTGTTGTATGGTGTGTTGTTGTTGTGTGTTAGTTTGTTGTTGTTGTTACTTGTTGGTGTTGTTTGTTTCTGTCTGTTGTTGTTGTTGTGTTAATATATCAAACGTTCAAGTTAAATGAAAATATACAACACCTTTTTCAAGACATATCTCTAAAGCAATGATTCAATTTGGCCATGTTGCATATGAAAAACTTAAACAAATGATATGTAAAGCCTGGGATAATGATGCTACTTTTCAGAGTGTGAAAAGAGAAAGGTTAAAATTACCAGCAGATACGTCATGATAGCAATCCTCAATCTTCGCTACTATTACACAAACCCTCACAAAAATATATGATTATTCATTATTTTATATTATTATCTATTATTATTATGTATTACTTATTAATATTAATTATAATTATTATTATATTATTATTATTATCTACTTAATT
Organism: Trachelipus rathkii; assembly: GCA_015478945.1. Classification (NCBI taxonomy): domain Eukaryota; kingdom Metazoa; phylum Arthropoda; class Malacostraca; order Isopoda; family Trachelipodidae; genus Trachelipus; species Trachelipus rathkii. Next base: position 36,360 of record JABUQX010083874.1, on the reverse strand, counting down.
ATATTCATGATCCATTATTACTCACATAGATCCTCACACTAACACCAAGTAACCGCGCGCGGACCACTTTTGGCCATCCAGGTTCCACAGAACTAACTATTGGTAGCGTAAATCTCGTCTAACCAGACCACCTAAGACATTACGTATGTCTGCTACGCTTAAAGGGTAACCCAATCAGAGAAACTGTATTGCCGTATTTTATTTTCCATCACGGACACGCCAATGAAATCGAGGAATGATCATTCAATCTAATTATTCTTTTGCATCATCTGAGATAAGCGGTAACGAATTAACCTTGTTTTCCCAATATCTTTTGACAGCATGAATAAGGCGTGAGCGAATTATTACTTGTTCCCCTTAAGGCCCTTAAACTTTAACATCTGTTTTAATCTATGAAACAGATAGTTTATGTTATTGATTATCTATTATTATTACTAATATTATTATTATTATTATGATAAGTAATTATATTATGATAGTATGATTATCCATTATTATATATATTATTATATTTTATATCAAAACCGAGAAATGTATTCGCAGGAACATAACAAACTAAACAGACCACACACCGACGACCACACAGCACACACCACACACACACCACACACACACATACACACACACACACACTACACACACACAAATAAGAACAACACAATAATTATAGAGACACTTACTTAATACATTAGCCAGGCAATCATCGTACTAACTTACTGATCACATGACTGCTATTTCCATGATGTCAAGCAGATGCTGTAACAGTTCTTCAAGCGTCGCTGAAGACGAGCTTACAGGTGTTCACAGATTTAATAGAAACATTTATTTAGTATTTATCTCGACTATTTCTTATTTTATTATAATTAGTTTTATTATTTAAAAATAATCCCAATATTATAAAAACTCTATTTATTTGGCGCTTTCATCTGTTTAATAACATTTTGTTTAACTAAAATTGTATTTCTATTTTGTAGTCAAACGTAAAATGCTTGCCGTTTTCTGTACTCATCTACCCCCTAATAGCATATAAGAAGCACTAAATCAGGAATCAAAACACGCCACCCCAGCCTCCTACCCTATGCCAGGATTAAATTGATCATTGATCTAAAATCTATTGATTCAATAATTCGGAGTATCAGGGAGGGAAATCAATTACAAAAATATAAGTTTCTTAGACCTGATCAACGAATATATGCAACGTAGGAAGTCTGTTTCCCTTTTAATAAGCTAACAAACATCTATTCTGACTAGAAAGATAAAGTGTCACAACAACAAGACCAGCATACTAAACACGAAATAAACAGGCCTGGAACACTCTAACACAACAGTTCCACACTTAATCAACACGCGCTAAAGTAACTAACATAGCACTACCAAAAACGCGATACGACCTCATTTCACACTTTGTCGTCACAGCATATCTTCCTATATTGATCCAATGCCTAATGGTAGCATAACATTGTAAAATTTTAACCAAAAAAGCTATCATAACCTTGTTCTTCAATACTCATACACGAAACCTACGATATATGCCTCACCGTGTAACACTAATTTTTACCAGCTAATATAATCTCAAACAGATACATAATTCTGAACTCTAGATGATAATGTTACAAGGACAAATCTAACATACCTGCGACGACAGAATAATCTGGCTAACATCACAAAGTCGATACTTATTCAAAGCGGAAAGCTAACCACACAACTAAAACTCAATCTGCCTCCCAACTTTCCAACATTAACTGAGCAACAAGCTAAATCAGATTATTAACAAAATCCCTAACAAAATGACCGAATCTATTCAAAACATGCACCAACATCTTGAAACCTGATAAGTACGACTACCTTCATCAAATATGCAACTCATATCACAACTATAACATATCTGGAACTAGAAAACGTAGACAGTAGAACAAGTCTCGGAAAGCCCTACACACGTTAGACTGCAGGCAAAAACGTTAAACCTTACTACCCACGCATCTCCTGACGACAATACAATAGGGCCATTGAACACAGTACATTCCTTACGAATCTTTATCATTCTCATCAGAATCTAGTTTTAACTATCTCAAATGTCCATACGTAAGACTTTAACAAGCGTAAAGAAGATTACAATATAGACCCTATAGTATATAGCTTAAGTAAATTACAATAGTTATAACCGTTATATAAGTTAAGTAATTTGTATCACATTAATTATACGTATAGCGTAACTAATACTATAGTATAATAGTAAAGACAGATACTATATATCATAGTATATAGGATTACCGACCAAAATATTATTCATTATTATTATATTGATTATTATTATTAGTATTGTATATTATTACTATTATATTATTTATCATTATTATTATTATTATTCATTCATAATTATTTATTCATATTCGATTATTATTATTATATTATGATTATTATTATACGATAGGCTCTCACAACACCAATAACGCGCATGCACCACTTCGCCAGCAGGTTACTAACTACCAACACTCAGGGGGTCGGGTAAGAATGCGCTCTTGAGAGGGTGGGATACAAAGAACGTGATGAGAAACATGCCATTCAAAGGGGCCTGCTGAAAAAGATTAATTAGCTTGAGGAGGAAATAAACACAAGAGTCGACGGGGGTCATCAATCTACGAAGGAACATCTGTGCTTTGTGTCTGACAATGATATTGATTTCGGTTTACAAACATACATGAAGGTAAAAATTGCGCATGCGAATAAACAGTATGGCAAATTAAATTGAAACAAAAATTGGGTAAACATAAAGAATGAAGCTTTTATAGTTAAAAAAGTTGAGAAAATATGTTCTTCCCGTTTATAAAAAGAAACGAGATTTTGACAATAGAATGTCCTGTCTGAGACTAAACGAATTTTACTAACTCAGCACTCGCACCCGACTCCAGCTCGGCCGTACCAACTCTGTCTCCCTTCTTCTTCGTCCTCATCCTCCATCTTCCATGCACTCGTGCATTCTTCGGTCTTTTATGTCAGCTGGGACCCTCCTCCCGGGGGTCCCAAACACCATCTTCCTCCTTCCTCGTTCCCCTTCTTCCTCCTTCCTCATTCCTCCTTCCCATTCCTCCTGCTTCTCTTACGCCTCGTGCATTTCTACTTTCTAAGAAAATTCGTATTCTGGAAGAACCACACCCCTTCTCCGAAGGGGTGCACTCACCGAACAACTCGATTCCAGGGCAGATGGAGGCGCCAGCACAAACAAAACCACCCGAAAAATAGAGATTACCATCGCGCAAGCAAACTATTTATTTAAATTATATTTTAATATATATTTTTTCTATTATTTTTTTCCCCAGATTCCAGTTTCCATGAATTTGCCATTCTTCAGTTTCCCATGGTTCCTGGAAACGTTCCAGGATTCAGGTTTACCAGCGATTCCATCCCTCAATATAGCCCCCGACTACGGGGCATACTGTCCATTGCTCACATCAGAATGCTTTTCACAGGATAAGACCCACCTACGGCTTTAAGAGAACGTTTTTGGCGCTTTGATTCGGCTAACGTCAGAATAGCATTCATGTCGTCTTTCTGATTCCTTTTATTGAAATGTAATGCTACTCGGTTGGGCGCAAAAAAGTTTCTCGGAGTTGTTTACAGAACTCATAACAAGGTGATATTTCTCTAGCAATAGGTGCATGTATTCAATAGTCTTTTTCCTTTCAATTTAAATCCTAGCATACCACCTTTGTCTACACTCTGCCTTATCTCAGATTATTGCCGCTAGTGAGCGCTGGACCTTCAGGAGAGCAGTATGTTTATAGTCGAAATCGATGCAATTTCTTCGAACTACAAAAGCTTTATTAGCTCCGAGAAAATATCTTTGTCATAAAAATTTTAAACTTTGCTTCTTCCTTCCGTGCCTATGCCATGCTAGCATATGCAAGCCAACAGTGCTCGTCCGGTTCTGTACCTTCCACTGAAAACTATATGCTTGACTCCAAACCAGTTGTCAGCTACATCCCACTTAGTACGAGTCTAGGAGCGTATACCCCTAGCTCCACCCCTTGACTTAGTAAGTGACCTGACATATGTACATTTCACTAAGCTAAACGTTATTTCTGCTCCTGCGCCATAGTTGAACTTTAAGACAAGAACAACGAAGGTCCGCATAAGTTCTCTCTATGGGTGCCTCCAAAACTGTGACTTCCAAACATCATTCTCTACCAAGGTCAGATCAGTATGTCGCTCCATGCGTTATCAACATTCTTAACCTTTCTTTCAAAAGCGCAGAATAGGCTCCAATTTAAGGTGTCGCAAGAAGAGAACCCATCTCAACTCTCTAACCGATTCGTCTCCTCCTTTAACCCGACGTTACTCCGAAAGTTTAAATGATAGGGCTACATTTCGCATTGCTGTAACTTATTCTAACTATGTTAACAGAAATTTAAAACATCCTCAAATCTTTAATCTATTTTGCTGATAGCCAAAAAGTCGTAAAATGGTATAGAACGCCCCCCCCCCCCCCCCCCCCTCCGTTCTACTGTTCTGATCCTTGTCGCAGAACTCTCCGGCGAACTCTTAGTTCCTCTGCTTTCGTGACCCTTGCTCAGAGCTGGATATGTCGGAAACAATCTTCAAGCCCACGCTAGCTTAATATAAAATTTTGCCCTTTCTAATATATCATTCCTTCTCTCCTTCTCTCCTCTTTTCTCCTTCTCTTTTATTCCTTGTATTACTATTCTCATGTATCTATACGATTCTTTTTATTTTTTTTTACATTTTCTTTGCCTGAAAGATGTGGGTACGGGTGTGACCTCCGAAAGCTAGCTATAGAGCCATGCATTTTTAGCTATTTCCCTTGGGCAAAAGATAATTGTGGTAGTGGGCAGCCAACTTAACTTTCTCTTGCTATTTCTTACTTTTTTATGTGTCTTCTGTTCTACGAATCGTATTCGTCCAGGTACCGGATTGACTGATGGGGTCGGCTTTAGATTTGTTTCTTCAGGCCTCCTTGTTTATACATTTTAGGTTGGTTTTGTTAGGTGTAGGTTCCATGGTGGTATAGGGGGAATTTAGTGGATTTTGTCGGTTGTTGATTAGTTATTGTTGTTTGGTCTTTAATAGTGGTTGGTGTTTTGGTTATTGTATATAGTTTGTTTAGGTTGTTTTGTTGTTATTTTATTTTATGTGGATAAATAGATGGGTGTCTCTAAGCAAGTTTGTCTTGTTGATGTGGTATTAGGATTGTTTTCTGTGGATTATTTTGGGAGTCGTCAGATGGAAACAGGTAGGAAGTTTTGTCGGGTGGATGTTTATTTTGTGAGCGTCTTATTAGTTGTGCAGGTGGCGTGGTTTTTGCTGGGGGGAAGGGGTGGGGTGCATGAGGCATGAGCCATTTATGGATGTGCGAGAGAGTGGATTGGTATATATTTATATGGTATATATATAATAATATCTGTGTGTTTAGTTTTTTGAGTTTTTATTTATTTTTTTTATGAATAGGTGTATGTTAGGGGTGTATTAGTCGTATGGGTTGGATGGTGGTATTTTCTGAAATGTGCATAATACAAGAACTTATAAACCATATAAGTTTAGTTCTATATTTATATATTTTTTAGTTTTATTAATATTATTTATATTATATATGTTATATTTTTTTATATTCATTTATTTTTATATTAATATTTTATATAGTTATTAGCTGAGCGGGGGGGGGTTATTTTTTATTTAAATTTTGTATTGGTATTTTATTTTTTGGTTAATTACTATTAGTATGAGGGTGCGGGGGGGGGGGTGTGCGCGCTCCGTGTCGGGTGGCAGGGAGGTTCGTCGTACAATTTATAGGTTGTTGCATCTGACATTTTACTTTCACCTTTTGTTTCATTTGTTGTATATATAATTTTATCCTCCCATAATATAGATAAATTATTATTTTTATTATTTGATGAAGAGCCATTTTTTATTTATTTGTTTAATCTTATTTAGTTTATTGGTAGAGGGTTATGTATGTTTATATTTATTATTTATTTATTATCTAATTTATTATTTTTTATATTATATATATTATTTTTTTATTATTATATATTTTATTTTTTTATTTTTATATTTATAATTGTTATTCTTAAATCTAATTTGTTCGATTTTTATCTTTCGCCTCACCTCCAATTATTTATTTTATAAATTACACTTTTCTGGATTTGTTAATTGATTATTTTCTGGCGGTTTTTGGGGAGGGGTACGGGGTTGTTTGCTTGTGGGGTTTTGTGTTATTTTTTTCTTTTAATAGTTAGAAATTTTTGCAAGTTGAATAATGCTTTTTTTTTTTAAAGTCTTTTATGTTTTTTTATATTATTGGAATGGGGGGACTTTGTGTTTTTTGTATTAAAGTGAGCGAGGTCGTTTCTATCTATCTTCTTTTTTTCTTTTTTGAAATATTTCTTTTTTTTATTAAAAAAATAAAATTAATATTGTTTCAAAAATGTTTTTTTTTTGTAAACTAATTTTCATATCTTTAGTAGTACCTTATTCTCTTTTGGTCTTATTGTTTATATTAGTTTTATATTATATCTTTATGTTTAATTTTTTAGATGTTTAAGGGAGGTTTCTATATGATTTTTTACTTGTTTTTGGTTGTGTAACTGGTGTTTTGTAATTTTCTATATAGTTTGATTTGTATATGGTGCAAATTGATTAATGCTGGTTTGGGTTTGTGTTTTTTAGTGTTTTTTTATTGTTTGGTTTGTTGTTTTTGTTGTAATGATTTTTATTATTGTTGTGATTCTTTCACTTTTTTTCAATTTATAACAAAGTAAAAAATGTTATATATTAGATATCGCTGAATGGTGTGTTTTGATGGCTTCTGGTTTTTTGGTGTTTTTTGGGTTTTTTTTATTAAAGAGTTTTTCCTTTTTTTTTATTTTTTTTTTTATTTTTTTTTTTTTTTTTTATTTTTTCGATTTTATAGTTTTTATGTTATTTTTTAAATTAATAAGGGAATATTTGTTGCGAGAGGTTGGTTGGTTAACTTTTTATTTTTTTCTGGTTTTTTTATTGGCTTGTGTATAACTCACAAGTACTGAGCATTTATATGATTATATTTTATATTATATTAGTAACTGATATTATATATTATATATAATATATATTTATTATATAATATATATATATTTATATATCATATATTATTGTATATATAATAGATAGATTAGATAGATAGATATGATATGTATGATAGAATAATATGATAGAATATTATGAAACAACGAGAAGAGAGAGTAGAGTAGAGAGTAGAGGGAGTAAGACGAGAGAGAGAGGAGGAGACGAGAGAGTGGAGGTAGAGATGAGAGAGAGAGAGAGGGAGAGTTAGTGAGTTTATGTCTTAATTAAATGCTAAGAGTTTTGAGTACCGGAACACAACCATACATTTGTGTTATCGTTGGTCTCTGTGTTTCTTTTTGTGATCTGTCTGAGGTTATGTGTAAGTATTTTGAATTACATTTGGTAGTCTTCTAGCTTTTCTCGAATTTGTGTTCGTATTCTTATTGAATATGTTTGATCATTTTCGGTATTGTTGAGTAGAACCAAAGGCGGTTGTTCTGATTTTTCTAGCTCGGTCGTGCTATTTAGTGGTTGTATTGTGTGATTATGTAATGCTTATGCGCTATGTGTGTGTTGGATGTTAGTGTTTGTTTTTTTTTTCACAACATCCATTTTTTTTTTTTTTTCTTCTCTCTTAATAAGATTGATTTTTTTTGGGCATATTTTTTTTTTTTTTTTTTTTTTTGTTTTTTTGGATGTCTTTTTTATTTTATTATGTTTTGCTCCATGTCAATCTAATGGCTATTTGCTTTTGATGTCGATTTTTATTTGGACTGAACTTTTAGTATATTATTTGTAATGACGATTTGGTTTTCTTTGTTTTTTTTTTGTTTCATTGTAATTATTAATAATTCTTTAGATTGAAGTGTTTTTTTTTATAGATAGATAGTCAATTTTATGTTTTTCTTTTAGTATTTAGGAAAGTTACTTACTTCATACACCAGGATTCGATTTCGAAGTTAAAAATAATTTTTTAAATAGTTGTGCACACTAGGAGACTGCAGTTAGTATTAAATGGTGGTGGGGGGGTGGGTGTCGCCTACCTTGTTTCTAATCAGGTCCTTTTTACGAGGGCCGTGCTCGGCTTCTGAGTTGAAGTAGATATATGGGTTTTTCGTGGTAAGGGATCATGTTGAGCTTGATATGTGAGAAGTAGATTGAGCTGATAAGCTATTATTATATATTATATATATATATATATATATCTGCTTTTGTCTTAGTGTAACTGAGCTTTTTATTGTGATTTTATAATATATATATATATTATATATATATAATATATATATATATATATATATAGTATATATTATGTGGGAAAATATTTTTCTCCCCTTTTGTTTTTAATTTTTATATACATGTGCAGAAAAGAGTATTATCGTGTTTTTCGCGAGACGTGCGTTTCGGGGGTATTTTCTTTGTTGTTGAATGAAATAAGGTTGTGTATGAGCACGTTCTATGGTGGGGAGGTTTTTGTTGTTTGTTTTGATGAGATTTCGTGTCTGGGTTGTTTGGGGGGATTTGTTTGGCCGATTTTCTGCTTGTGTTTTTGTTGTTTGTTTTGGTTTTTTGGTTTGGGTGGTTTTTTTTTCGTCTCTATGTACGGTTCCTGGCCACAGTTTGGTTTTGGATTTTCTCTGATAGTCTTGTTGGTTAATGCCAAGTGTGAGGTGTGTGTTTGTTGATGTGGAGTCAGTTAATTATTTTTGAGATTTTTAAAATTCCTTTTTATTTCTTTATAACTTTTTGGTTTTTTCTTTGGTGCGATTGTTTTGTCTTTCCATTTGTCGCCTGTTGTGAGGTTTCTTTAGTTGTCATGATTTTGCAAGTTATAATATTTTAGCCGAGGTTGCTGCTTGTCGCGAAAACCGTAACGGGTGGTGTTCTGTGGTTGGGGGCTTGTTGGTGTGCTTTTCAGCGATTATTTGGTATGTTTGCTTCAGTGTATTTGGCTTCGATTTTCTTGGGAGCGTTTGTTGGGAGCTTTTTTTTTTTTCTGTCGTTGTGGCGGGGCGTGGGTTGTTTTCTGTCGTGGGTCTGGGGCTGGGTATGCTTTGAGGAGGCGAGTGTTTTCCGGTCGTCTCTTGTGCGCGGTTTTTTGTTTTCTGTGTGTGTGTTTTGGGTTCGGGTTAGGCCTGCATGCGTGCTCTAGGGAAATGGTGGGTGTTCGCTTATTGATGTCTTTTTTTTGTGATGGTGTGTCGGGGGTTGTTCTAGTATGGCAAGCCTTTTAGGTTTTTGAGGGCTTGTTTTTATGTATTTGTTTTAGGGGGTTTTTATGGTTTTTATTCCGAATTAATTCTTTGTGTTTAACTATCGGGTGTGGTTGTGGCGGTTGCGAGGAGGTTTTTTTTTTTTGTGTTTAATCGTGGGGCAATTGATAGATGTGTGTAATGTTTTGTAGCATATTGCAAGAGATTAATTATTATAGTGGTTTGCCGTTAGTGCTTTTTGTGCCTCGGGCATATTTTGTACGGATGATGCTGTATAGGGTTGTGTGGAATGCGTTTTGCGGGCCCGTTAATCGAGGCTGCATTATTATTGTAGGCGGGTGTTCTTGTATTGGTGTTTTTGTTGATTTGGGTTTTTGAGGGTTTTTATGTGGTTTTATCTTGGGGGTTGGGTTGTGTCTTGTGGTGGTTTTGGCTTTAGTGCCTTTGTTGGTTTGTTGTTTTTGTGTTTTGTGGTGAGGGTGGTGTGGGGCATAGTTTTTTCTCTGTGTTGGTGTGTTGTTAGCTTGTGCATTGTTGGTGGGTTGAGTGGGGCTTTTGTTTTTGTGGTTTTGTTAGCTTTTGTGCGGTGGTTGGGTTCATTGTTTTGTTGATGTTTCTATATTTTCGGTTTGTAGTTTTGTTGGGGCGTTGTGTTGGTGTGTTTTCGTTTTTGGTTATGTTGGTTTTGGGTGGTGTGGATGAAGTGGGGGCGTAGGCGCTTTGTTTTTTTTTGGTTATTGATTTGTGGTTTGGTTTTTGTTTTGGGGTTGTTGTTTTTGGTTTTTTTGGTTTCTTTATTGTGAGGTGCAGTTTGGAAGATCTGTGAATCTGAGTATTTGTTCATATTCTCTGCGGTTTTTTATTTTTTTTTTTTTTTTTTTTTGTGGAGGTGTTTCTGTTGGGTTGTTTTTTTTTTTTTTTGTTTTTTGTTATTTTTTGTTGGGTTGGGGGGGGGTTTGGGGTTTTTTTTCAGTGTTTGTTTACGTGTGTTATTTGTGTTGTTGTGTGGGTTGGTTGTGGCTGGGACATTGGTGTTGGCTTTTTTTGTTGGTATTTTTTCTTTTTTCGTTTATTTGTTGTTTTTGGGTTTTTTTTGTTATTTGTTTTTGTTTTGGTTGTGGTTTTTTTTTGTTCTGGGTTTGTGGTGGTTTTTTGCTTGTTGCGGTTCTTTGGTTTGTTTTTTTTTCGTTTTTTTGGGTGTTGTGTTGTTTCGTGGTTTTGGTTGGTTGTTTTTGTGTGTTGTTGTTGTTTTTCTTTTTTTGGGTTTTTTGTTTGTTTTTTTGGGCTTCAGGTTTTGTTTTGGTTGTGTTTTTTTGTGTGTGGTTTTTTTTTCTTGTGTTGTGTTTTTTTTTTTGTTGTTTGTTGGTTGGTGGTGTGTGTTTTGTTTATTTTTTTTTGTTTTTTGTTTGTGTTTTTTGTGTGTGTGCTTTTTAGGTTTGGGTGGGTGTTGTTTTTTGTTGTTGGTTTTTGCAGTGTCTTGGTGTGTTTGGGCGGTGTGTGGTGTGGGGTTTTTTTTGGTGATTGGTGGGGGGAGGTCAGAGATATGATTGTACCATACTTTTCGTTAACTAGGTTTTTGGTTTGTGGTTTTTGTTGGGTATTGTGTGTGTGGTTTCTTTTGTTGGGGATTTTGTTGGTGGTCTGGTGCTTGTGTTTGGATTGGTTTTGTTTTTGCGTTGGGTGATTTGTGTGTTGGGGTTTGTTTTATATGAGTTTATTATATAGGTAATATATATATAGTGTATTAAGTAAAAATTGTGTTTATGGTTTTTTTTTGAGATGTTTATATATATATATATTTTTATGTTGTATATTTTATATTTTTGTTTTGATATATTGAAATATAATGTATTGGGTGGTTTGTTAGGCTTTAGTATATGAGATAGTTTTGATTTGTTTTTTTAATATATGGCTAGTAGTTATTACGTGAGTTTATATTATATATATTAGTAGTATATTTTATATTATATGTTTATGTACTGTTATATGATTTATATAAGGTCGTTATTATTGTGGTTTTATAGGGTGGGATAGGAGTTTTTTTGTTTTTTTTTTGTATTGGTTCAGAAGTGTCTGTATCTTCAGGGTTGAAATGTTTTGGTGCTTTTTAGAGGTTTTGTGTGTTTGGTTGGTGTGGGGTGCGGTGGTTTTCTGTCTGGTTTTTTTGTTGTGGGGGATTATTTTCTATTCTGTGTTTTTGTTTTTTTGTTGAATTTTTTTTATTTTCTTGTGTGTGAGTTGGGGGTGTTTTTGATGTGTAGTGAGAGTAGGGAATCCTGCTCTTACACGTTTATATATATATATATGTTGTTGTGCAAATGTTTGCAGAGTTTTCTATTTTTCTATTACAAATTTAGAGTTTCAATTTTTCTAAAATGGTTTCAATCCTCTTGAAGTATAAGTAACTTTTTGTGTTCTTTATAACTCCCCTAACTCTTCTGACTACTTTAACTACTTCGGTTATTTGCACTTCGAGTTAAAACTCCCCCTTCTCTCATCCATCTCTTAAACTATCATTGAGGGTAATTTCAACGATTACCACAGCTAATGGCTTTCCTTTAGTGTTGATGATAAATATAGTTAACTAGCTTACCGTTTCTTTATCAATAATTAATAAATAGCCTTGAGCATTTTGAGTATCTTTATGTTCGTAACCTTCAGTAATCGTCTGGGAGGTGAGCCCAAAATACCAGCTTCCAAACATATTGATATTATTAACGTTTCTCCTCCTATATATGGGTTCGTTCGAGCACTTACTTCCGTGTCCTGTCCTTTCTCTTAAAGTTTTCCAAAGGAATAGACTTTATAGAAAGTAGACGTATGTGGTACTTTAACGCCTCAAACGGGTCGGACTGTCACATAACGGAAGTGATCTAATCTAGCATGGGAACGAACATTCCATGTTCTTTCTCTTCGAACAAAAAATGACACACCTTGGTTAAACAGAGACCATTCTCGTGTTATGCATCACAGGAAGTACAACTTGAAGAAAAATCGTATTCATCAATCTCTCAAAAAATCATAAAACTTATCATATTTCTCCTTCGAATATTGTAAAATCTACATCCCAATCCATCTTCTTATACTGCCAAACAATTTCCACTTCTGGGTTCCTCCAATTCACCTCTCATTTATGTATTCTGTTATATCCCTTCAAGCTTTCCGAAAGAGAGGCCCCAGTTTTCGGTGAGGAAACGTTCCTGACACTTTGATGCTGCAAACAGGTCGAACTTCTTTGATCTTTTTCTTGGAATGATTATCACTTCGGCGGGAAATCTGAAGTGGATGGTGCAGAACGCATAAGCAAAGTGATTCTCTCTACCATGAAGACTTACTTTAAATTTACTTTCAATTAAAATAAATGTCAAAAATCTTCGTTTAACTCTGATAGTTCTCACGGCTATTCATTAAACAGGGGAAAGAGTAAGATAGAAATGCCATTCAAGATTACTAGTCTTGCAAACTCTAGACGACTCATGAGGCTTTTATAGTTTTATCGGCGGAATGGCGGGGCAAAAATCTTCTTTTACCATTAAAATGGCAGCGGCTTTACCGGTTCTTTCAAATTTCATGCTTATTCCTGTGCATTTTTTTCTTAAAAATGGTAACTATATTTGCTTCGTTTTATTTTCCCACATCTTTGTTTTTCAGACGGCAGCACTTGAATTACATTCTGCAAAAGATGAATTTTCCTCTGAAACAAGTTTAAAAAAAAAAAAAAAAGAAAGCTATCACCACCAGTTGTGTTTTGAAAATGTTGTAATTTAATTCATCCTTAATTCAGCCATAAACGATTTTGAGCTTTACATTTCTCTCCACATCTCTGAAACTCATTTTAAACTAATATAATTTCTGCTAAAATTATGATTCCTAATCTCTTTGAACTTAATACTAAAGAAAGTGGTCCTAACTGTAATCCACTTGTTGATCTCAAATTTTGTGCTTCCATATTTACATCCTGTTTTGGTTAAATGTTTTTTTGTGTCCTATCATCTTCAACCTTCCCTTCCCCCCGGAAGAGTGTGCTCATTCAATTTGTGCCGTGCCGTGCCGTGCCGAAAACGGAGACTCCTCTAACGTCTCTAATTATCGGTTTTAAGAAACCTGCTCTATTCTCTAAAAGGTTTAAATTCTAATTCTAAGATAAAACGATTGGAAAAATCTTACAATCCTTTTATAATCTATCTCCAGATCGCCAAATATGACTTCAGAAAGAGCGATTTGACCTTTCAACAAACAAGAAAATTGGTTTTGAAGAGGTAACTTTTTATGCTATTCGTCGCAAAGACGATACCTTCAGGAATAAATAACCGTCGTCATGAAACTACAGAAACTCATGATATTTATATTTCAACCTAGAATCATGCAAAATCTTTCGGGTTTCTCCTTCCTTACGTTCTTTCAGTCATTTTGCAAACTCTGCCAACAATTTTAGCTTTGCTTCTTTCTCTTTGCCATCTCTTGATTCTTCTGACTGGATCATTGCTGTCTTCTTACCTTCTGCCATAGGTGAATTCTTCGTTCAAGACCTTTATCGCTACTCAAACCTTTTACGATTAAACGCTATTCCTCCCTCATATGCCACCCTTCATTACTCCTTTTCATTTTAAAAGATGCATATCAGTTTGGTTGCTTTCAGTCCCTCAAAAAACTCAGTTCGAAAACAAACAAATTAAACCTTCGTCTCTGCGACTTACATATTTCTCCTTTCGTTCCTACTTGTGCCGAAAAAGTGGACTTCTTCTTGAAGTAATACAATTACTTTCTCTTTCTAAAGCAAGCTCTTCTAGGAGGTTGGGTTGTTTCGGCGACCCTTCAATTTCTTTACGGGGCCAAACAACTTTCACTTTTTCTCCAGTTGCTTACTCTTTATGGTGGCGTCGTTCGCCTCTGGTATTAAAGTTGTCATACATCTGGGGTGTTTCACAACACAATTCTCTTGAACCAGTAGAGAGCAACGACCCATTTCCGCTTAATCAACTCTCCCTGCTTTCACTAACTCTCACTCGTCTTTTCCTACCGGTGGAAAGATTGATTCACTTTCTTTATACTATCACTATTACAATGGTCACTGCTCTTCTGAACTCTCCATCACATGCATCCTTCATGACATACATCCCCTCGTCGCGACAACGGCCGCTTTACACAGTCATTTATCCGTTTCTCCGTCAAAACTTGCTCCAGACATTAACGCGCTATGCTCAATCACGTAGCGTAAGATCCTAGTAAGGTCTGGAACAGTAAACACTTCCTTTAATTTCTTTTGTCCAACTTACTGTGTTGACTATCACTCTTTCAATTGTTTTTATTGGGGACAATGGTCCGGGCCTTTAAATTGGCAATGGTTTGAGAATTTCCCCAGAGCTCTCTCAGAGATAAGCCTTTCTGCATTGCCTCACAGAGGATTATATATAATATATATATATTATATTATATAATATATATATATATATATATATATATATATATATATATATATTATATATATATATATATATATATATATATATATCATACACAAATTCAAAATTAACAAAGTAACCTCCCGCAGGTCAGCAAATGCCTCCCCAATACTAACGACGACGACGGCACAGAACTCTCTTACTAAACTGTCTGCTTAAACGGAGCATCAGAACAGCAATTTCGATAGATTTTTTCTAACGGACCTCTGGGCTCGAGCATGTACACAATAATCTTGGAGTACCTTTTCCTCCGCCTTCTCGGTAAGAGGGGAGCGGACGCCACAAAAGTGAAGGGTTATATAGTATATAGGGTGATATATATATTATATATATATATATATTATATATATATATATAGTACTATATATAGTATATAGTATTATTTATATATATATATATATATATATATATATATATATTATATATATATATATAATATATATAGTATATCATTATATTATATATATATATATATATTATAATATTATATATATATATTATTTATATATATATATATATTATATATATATTATGTACTATATTCTTTTTTAGAAATTTTTATGTTCATAACAGTTGGTGATTGATTTTTTTTTTAATTACACACCCTCCAAAAAAAAGTTTCAATAATAACATAAAAAGCAAACTTGAAAATCAAAAATACAGAATGTTTTTATTTTCCCCTTTTTTATTTTTTTTTATTTTGAGGGAAAATATTTTGATTTAATGTTTTTATTCTAATTCTTCACATTTTTGCAGTCGTATATAGACTGATATAGTAGCTACATTATCATTGTTTCTAAGATATTTGAGAAATTCTTGCTTTAACAGTGGTGGAAACAACGCTCGATCTTAATCTCGGGCTTACTAGAGAATAATCATTTTATCAGTAATATAAAAAACTCTCCTAAAATCACTTATATTTATTACATTTGGTTTTGAATCGCCGCAGGGGTATTATTCGACCGACTGTGTAGTTTAACTAAACAGAGATGGAATAGCCTTCTTGTTTTAAACTTCTAATAAGGAAATAATTTCTGGTCTCTGACAGAAATATCTCCAACACATTCTGTATTTTTCCACCTCTTATTCGCTTTGATGAATCTGCAGTTAATACTTCTAAAGAAAAGACTAATATCATCTTTCCCCCATTTTTCACCTAATTCAACTACGGACGATTCTGGTATCTCTATTCTAGTTCCTAAAACTACTTCTATCTCGTTACCTCTAGTTGCATATAATCGGGTGCACAGGATTCTAATATTTATGATTATCAGAAAAGCTAGTGAACCATATAGCATTCTTCCCATTGTTTTAAGGGAGTGTACTTCTGAGCTGAAGTCTGCCCTCACCAAACTCTACCCCTATGGCTTTATACCAGGGCTTCTTCTGAGTAGGTGAATATTTTTCTGTCTGCGGCTACAAGCTCCTAACTCTAATAATCACACAAAAAGGAAATCATAATAATTTAGGTTATGAAGTTGAAGAAGAATGAAAAAAAAGAAGTTTGTTACTAACTCCTTATTTTAACCTTATAATTACAAATATGAAAAGTATTTTCTAGTAAGCAAAAATTATTTTGTTCCTATTCTAATTAATAATTAAGCGAGGCTCCGCCTGCTACCCAAAATTTAACAGCACTCCAGTTGTACCTAAAAACCTAGCAGCCACTAACAGCTTATGTTCTAAACTACCCAAGACCTTGGGTCCCCGCAGGCGCTCATTTTTCAAATACTGTTCGCTTAGTGGCTGGAGACGAGCAAGTCTGACGTCTATTTCGAAAAATAAGCTGCGAAGCTTCTCGAAGCCCTTCTAAAACATTCACCGTATGGCTTTTCACCTGGTTATTGGTCTAAGAATTTGAATAGTATCCTTATTCTAATTTCCTGGATCATTTGAAATATGCATTCCTTTCTATCAACAACTCCATCAAAATGTGTTTTCCAACACTCGAAATCAACTGGCGACATCGTTTTCAATCTTACTAATTTATGTTTTCTGCTCGCTGGAAACAGTGGAATATTGGTGTGGTGGCTATTGGATATATCAAAGCTTTTGACAAGGTATGACATGCTTCGGTGCTTTCTAAGCTACTTCTTCGAGTTTCCACCTTTACTTTGTTCATTCATATCTAGTTATCTCTCAATACTAAATCGGCAGCTGTCGATGGGGAGACTATCAATCCGTGTTAAATGTGTGATTTTTTCACTGGGCTGTTTTATCTACAATTCTATTTCAACTGTTCATAAACTTCTCTGCTGAACTTCAAACTATACATTCATTCTTAAGTCGATGACTCAACATTTCATTTTTTTACTCATTTCAAATCTGCTATCTCTTCTGTATCTACAGTTGTCACTCGACAGCAACTTTTCCATTCTATTCTTGCTGATTTGGTTAGGATTTACCGGTGGGGGACTCTATAGTCAATGTGAATTCAACTCATTAGAAACACAATATTTGACTCCAACTAAAAAATACCTCACAATTTCCTCTTTCCTTAGACTAGTTTTGCGTTTCACCTGTGAACAATATCTCGTATCACAACGGCTGCTAAGGTGGTTTCAAAGTAATCTGGATTTTTTTTCCGGTTGTGAAACTTATTTCCTCTAAGTGGCTTCTCCAACTGTATAAGATCTTATCCGCCACGTTATGGAGTACTATTCCCAGATCTTTTGGATAGGGTAGAGTCTAAACCTAAAAACCTAATAACCTGTCCCTTGATTTCTAACTTCATTGACTATTTATATCTACGACATAACCTTGGCACTCTACTTATTTTCTACAGGTATTACAACGTCGGGTGCTCGAGGGAGATGACCCCTTGCATCCCATCGCCGGTGCTAAGTCCTCACAGTACAAAGGGTGCTGTATTTTCACATAGGAATTTGTAAGAATCGGCAACTCTAGACTTGTTCGGTGTTGTGCTTCATAACCTTAACGAGTTTTAGGAGCTAAACCGAAACTGTTAAATATGGCAACGATTTTTTCGTAATCATGCATTTGTAGAAAAAGATATTTTAAAAAAAGAGTCGAACAAAAAAAAAAAGACATTTTTGTCATACAACGCTTAGCTTAACAACTTAACGATATATATATATATATATATATATATATATACTATATATATATATATATATATATATATATATATATATATATATATTATATATATATATTATATATATTAATATATATATATTTATATATATATATTATATATCTATATATATATATATATTATATATCTATATATATATATATATATTATATATATATATATATATAATTATAATATTATATATATATATTATATATATATATATATATTATATATATATAATATATATGATATATATATATATATTTATATTATATATATATGATCTGACTATCATGGGAGTTAAGGTGGAGAAATTGACAACAGGTAAAACAAGAAGCACCTGGGAATGGTCCGATAATTGAACTGAAAACTCCAAGGAATCTCTTTTTAAATAGTTCAAATGAAGGTGCTTTTGTAGAAGTTGTAGTAGTCACATTTTTCGTTAGAAATAGTTGGGAAATTCATCACTCTTAAAAACACTACTATGTAACATTTTAAATTTAAAATCAAATTTAAAAATAAAAGCAAAATTAATATTTTAATTAAATCGAGAATGGGAGCAACAAAATTTTCAATTTCGTTCTTTCAAGTTTAAAAAAATTAAGTTGCAGAGCAACAAATTTTCAATTTCGTCCTTTCATGATATACTTCAAAAATCCATTTTGAATTAAAAATAATTGAATCTGCGGGAATTGAAATTTGGTTTATAAAGTATTGGTATTTCGGTTAATTTAGTCTGATGAACACACAATCACCTCGCATATCAATCAATCAAAACAACTTCAAGGTTAAGCTCAAATCACATTTACCAGATTGAGAAAATGATTACATACATCCAAACCAACAATCATAGAAGCATAGATTTAACTTAAACAACAACACATATCCAACATGTGTAAGATGACCCCTAGAAGTTTATTCTACAGAACATATGCCCCCCGTCTACACTCCACACAGGTCACAATTCCAAATCACCTCTGAAAGACCTATGGCTGAAGAAGGTGGCAACTTGGTCCCCCAATTAAGGATATATATATATATATATATATATATATATATATATATTTACACATAACCTATATATATATATAAACATATATTCTTACTATATATATATATATATATATATATATATATATATATATATATATATATATATATATATATATATATATATATATATATATATATATATATATATATTCACCAGATTGGCCACTGCTGCTACTCCATTCTAAAGAGTAATTAAAAGTCATGCATCTCTGGATTCATGAATTGAAATAATTTTATCTATGAAAGGGAAAGAGATTAACCAACCCCCTTTAGAAGACTATCAATTTATTTAGGGTTGGAAGAGCAAAGAAAAGGTAATTGTCGCACAGCGAGAGGCCATCTCGTGAAAGAGAGTAAACGATGTTTGCATCTCAAATAAGGACGGCAACCAACAATAAGACCATAATTTGAAGGTTTTCAAGGTTGTTTCGGAGCGCATAAATAAAAGTCATTCAGAGAATGTGTAAATAAATTTCACTCCAGAATGAAAAAGAAGAAGTCTAATAAACGAAGACTTTCTTTCTGCAACGAAATGCTGTATAAGTCAAGCCAAACCTAATATATGTAACTTAATTTATCAAGCTTTCTTATAATTCTGAATAAGGTTTATGTTTATGCCTTTGGATATATATATATATATATATATATATATATATATATATATATATATATAGAGTTATATATATATATATATATATATATATAGTTATAAATATTATACTATTACTATATGTTATATATATATATATATATATATATATATATATATATATATATATATATATATATATTTATATATATATATTTGTTATATATATATATATATATATATATATATATATATATATATATAGCAAGGAGAGCGACTTCAGCAGGAGCCAGATTTGTCACTAAATCTGGCACTTTTATCATTTTTGGGTACATTTTAGCATTTTTTGGTGCTTTTCCACAGGATCCTTATTTGACCATGTCATGTCAGCAGCTGACTAGGGAGCTGCCCCACCTCCGGAGGAATTTGGCTCTCTTTCCGGTGGCAACATGGCACGTCAATCACGACGGAGCATCTCCAAAGCTAAGTTCGAGGGCAACGGCACGTCTTCAAGGCCGAAGTCCGCGATGCGTTTCGAGGGCCAGATCGACCGCATCCGACCAAGTCATGTCAGCGGCTGACTTGCCAAAGTTTCCTTTTAGCTCATCGTGGCCCAGTGGTTAAAACACTTGCTATACCAACAGCGAGGGCTCAAGTTCGAGCCCAAAAGGAGAGATTAAAAGATTCTTTATATTTTCTGAACTGCGAGAGTATTAGCAGTTGTAAAAAATTATATTTATACGTCATCTCTGAGTGGGACCCCGAGTATTAGCGGGGAAGCCTCTGGGAAGTAAGTAATTTTCCAAGGTTTCATTTTAGCTCATCGTGGTCCAGTGATTAAAACACTTGCTATACCAACAGAGAGGGCTCGAGTTCGAGCCCAAATGTAGAGATTAAAAGATTCTTTATATATATATATATATATATATATATATATATATAATATATATATATATATATATATATATATATATATATATATATATATATATATATATATATATATATATATAATAATTATAATTACCGATAGTTTCACTGGAGGCATCGGCAGTATCGGTATTGGTTAATATGGCCGATACTTGGCCGATACTTCTTACTTTTTGGGTGAAGAATTATGAGAAACTTTTAGATTCAATAATAAATCTAGTTTCGATATATAAAAGGTAGTGATGGGACGATGAATCGTCATCGTCATCGGGAAAATCGGCATATTTTTTCTCAATCGTCATTGCCGTCGTCATAGCAATTTCTGCCTATTATTTTGCCGATTAAGTGAAGAAATATTACACCAGAAACTGGAGAAAGATTATGTTTCTGCATCATAATTTAAGAACTCTAAATTTAAAGTACTAGAATTTTGTATGTCAATGGTCTCGTATATTAATTTTTTTAAAAATCAATGTTTTGAAGATACTTACTATATATTAAAATTACATAAAATATTAAGTTGAAATATTAGGAACATGAATTATTTTATTATTAAATAAATCATTATTATTAATCAAGAGAAATTATTATTATTATTATTATTATTATTATTATTATTATTATTATTATTATTATTATTATTATTATTATTATTATTATTATTATTATTATTACCCTAACCTTTTGCTCTTGTCTGAGACCCAGATGGCTAAGAATTCATCCTCTAACTCGTTTGATATATCCAACTATAACTTATTTCATAATTTCTCTCTAAAGAGTGGAGTATGTGCCTATGTAAACATTAATACTCCTGTAAAACGTCTCGAAAATCTCGAATCTCCTAACTTCGATGTTTTGTGGCTTAAAATCTTTCTTCCTTCTACTATAATAATCTTGTGCTTCTGCTACTGTTTTCCTAACAGAACAGATTTTCAGCCTTTTTTGGAATATCTTACTACATCCGGCGAGACTGTTATATTTTCTCATCCTCTATATAGGGGATTTCAATGTACAGAACACTGAATGGTTGGGCTCCTCTCCTATTGATCTAGGTGGGGAAGGGTTGGATCATTCAGCATTCTCAAAGATCTGGAGCAACTAAGAACCTACACACATTCCGGATCGTCCAAACTCATTCTTGAACACACCTGACCTATGTTTCACCACTAGTTCTTCTCACTATAAATACACCCCCTTCGCTCCTATTGGTAAATTTGACCACAACCTTATATCTCCTCATTTTATTAATACTGCTTTTCTCAAAACAGCTCCATCTGCTCCTATACGTGTTTCTAGCCGATCAGACCGATTATTGGGTCTTTCGTCGCTTTTAAGCTAACTATAATTGGAGATACTGCTTTGTCACTGAAGTTTCTTCTGCTTCTGCCGATAAGGTGAGAGCTGTAATCGTTGGTGGGATAAGCAAGTTCATTCCTTCTTCAACTAAATCTTTCTATCCTCAAAATCCATGGTTCGATCGTGATTGTTCTCTGGCCATTCAGGCTAGAGACAGTGCGTATCGGGAGTGGAAAAAATCTCATTCTCATATCATCCTCACTAATTTTCATTCAGCTAGAAATCGTTGCAGGGATATTCTTCGACGAGCAAAGCAAACTTTCATTAAACGAAAGTGCCATGACCTCTTTGGTTCTCCTACTGACAAATCTTTCTGGCCTCTTGTCAAAGCATCTCTAAGAACATCTTTAAATTTGTATTTCCTCATCTTATTCGTTCTGATGGTTCTGTTGCTAATATTCCAACTGAAAAGGCCAATCTCTTTGGCTTCCTATTTTTCTCTAACTCAACCCTGGACGATTCTGGCATTCCTTTTCCTCCTCCTCCTTATCCTCTCAGGTGTCCGGGGTGATTACATGATAGGGTACATGGGCTCCTAAAATCTATGAACTTAAGCAACAAGTGACCGATGCCATTCTCCCCGAGTTTTGAGGGAGTGTGCTTTCGTGCTGAAGACGTACCTCGTTCAACTATTTTCTCTATGTCCCAATACCATCACTTTCTCTGTGTTGGAAGCACGCTGGCGATATACTTTCCCTTTTAACGGATTTATGGTTTTCCGCCATCAGGAACTACGGGGAGACTTGCGTGCTGGCGCTTGACATATCCAAAGCATTTGACAGGGTATGCCACGCGTCACTGCTCTCCAAGCTCCCCTCCTTCTCTTAGCTTACTTATGTCTAGCTTTCTTTCAAATCGTTCAATATCAGCTGTTGTTGATGGGGCGACTTCTTTTTCTGTCAATAGTGGTGTTCCTCATGGTTCTGTCTTATCTCCTACCTTATTCCTACTTGTCATTAATGATCTCACCAGCACATCTAACTCTATCCACTCATATACCGATGAATCAATCCTTCATGCTTCAACTCATTTCAATTCTGCTCCCTCTTTTACTTCTAGAATTGCCTCTCGTCTTAATATTTCGGACTCTTTCTCGCTGATCTGGATAGAGTTTACTGATGGGATCATCTGAATCTTGTGAAATTCAATTCGTTAAACTACAAATCTCAGTCTCTAAGACACCTTCTAATTCTCCTATCTCTTTAGACGGTTCTCGGTTCTCTCGTCTCTCCTGTTGACAATATAAACATCCTTAGCATTAACATAAACAAAAAAAATGTCTTGGAAACCTCATATCACAACGGTTGCTAGGGCGGCCTCAAAGAAATTGGGAGTTTTGTTTAAACTGCGGGACTTTTTTTCTTCTTCTCAGTTACTCCAGCTATACAAGGGTCTCATCCGCTCTTGTATGGAGTACTGCTCTCATATCTGGGGGGGCTCTGGTTTCACCCGGCTTTTGGATAGGGTCAAGTCAATGGCCAAAAGGCTTATAAACTGCTCTGTATTTTCCAGTTCACTTGACCTTCTAATTTTGCTGCGCGATGTTGGTGCTTTATCTCTTTTCTATGGAGGGTACCGGCAGCGGAATATAGTACTTCAAGTGAACTTACCACTTCACGTACCACGGCCTTTACCGCGCCACTTCGTAGCACAAGGCCGGTGCACGTGAATGATGCATATGAATATGTGTCGATATTAGTAACTCCAGGCTAGTTCGCTGCGGTGCTTCCTTCTTTCCTGCCACCTCAGTTCTGTGTAATTCTCTTCCTTCTTCTGTTTCCTGCTGAATTAAATCTCCCTCACTTTAAAGAGAGAGAGAGAGAGAGAGAGAGAGAGAGAGAGAGAGAGAGAGAAGAGAGAGAGAGGAGAGAGAGAGGAGAGAGAGAGAGAGAAGGTGGAGATACGGGAGAGAGAGAGAGAGATAAGAAAATTAGAAACAAAATCAAGATGGTAATGAATAACAGGAAAACTTCTATGTATAAATGCGGTTCTTAATGTATTTACACATTTAAATAAGAATTGAAGTGACTCCTATTTAAATTTTTCTATTATAAATTGTTAAATTATTAAATTAAATAGAAATTTAAAATATATTTTTTCA
>JABUQX010083874.1:0-5000 GCA_015478945.1 Trachelipus rathkii | reverse complement strand
CCTCTCGCTCATTCCCTCCACCACGGTCAGCGTCGCCCTCTAGTCAATAACGATTTAACGTTGTTCTCTCATGACATTGGCGTGAATATTGGAAGACTCAAGGATCACTTCGTTGTGGGTACGTCCTTCTTTCCAGCCACATCTGTTTTGTGAATTCCTTGGCCTTCTTTATTTCCCCCGCTATATTATCTTCCTCTATTAAATCCCGTCCTGCGCCCACCTGACGGGAATTGCGGTTAGCAAGGGGACAGGGTGGGTTTACTTTCCATTTATCTTAATTTTTTCTATATGAAATTCTTTTTTTTATTTATTTATTTACTTTTTTTTGGCCCCTTCCGTTAAAAAGGGCATTGCCCGTGAGTGTGTATCATGTAAAAAAAAAAAAAATATATTATACTATAGGTATATATATATATACTTATATCATATAATATATATATAATATATAGTATATATATAATATATTATTCTATATATATATATTTTATATATATATGTATATGATATTATATATATAATAATATATATAAATATATATATATATATATATAATTTTTCACTAAATAACAAGACTGAGTGAGTCTTCACCTTAAAAATTAAAAAGCAAAAATGTGACAAATTATTCATAAAAACTGCTTAATCGGAGTTTCTTGCCTGCAAAAAAAGTCCGTAAAAAATTAATATTTAAGACAGAAAATTGTGCAGTAATTCGACAAGAGCGTTCGACATCAAGAAGGAATGTTTTTCAGTCTCCAACAAATATTCACACAACTATGCAATAATCTGCAATATGTCAAGCATTTCTCAGCAATAGATCCATAAAATTTCAGCGAAAAATAGATGAGAAAGTGGTAGGAAGAAAGACAATAGGAGAGACGTATTTTGTTACTGTATAATACTGAAGGTTCTTGCGACACCAAAATAGTGAATGGAGCAATTCAAAAGAATATACACCACGAATGATCTTTATATATTATTTACAATTGGCCGAAAAATATTCGGCAAAATACACATTAATGGCACTAGATGGATATGGTAATATAGAATTTATCCATGCACTATATTTATTCCAATATCCTACTAAACCAATCTTAACCATTCAATATATATAATATTATATATTATATATAATTATATATATCTATATATATATATAACATATATATATATAGTAAAATATATAGTATATATATATATAATATAAATTTATAAATTTAATAATATTTAATTTTTGTTATCATGGTTCCACTGCAACAAATTATAACTTCAGGTTTCTGTAAAAACACATTTACAGGATTGTGTTAAAAGCTACTTCAGTCATGACACCATTATTTACACAACTCAACAATATATTCAAACCTTAAATATAGGAGCTTTACATATCTTCCGATTTTTTGGTTGCAGTTCACAAGGAATGTTCAATTTCTTAAACAAAATGTTTAGTCTAATTTAATACTACGTTAACTATAATTGCAAAAGCCAAGTAAATAATTTATTCTTACAGACGATTAACAGAGCCCCAAAACACACTGTTTCAACCAGCTGCCAAAGAACAATTTTTACATTTATTCATATATTTTCAGTAAAAAAACCTGATCAAAGGTATAATTTTATTTAAACAATAACATTTCCACAGTACTAATCAAAGTCAACCTAATTTTCAAGTCTACATAAAAATCAATAGTATCGATTAAAACCACAAAGGACAAATTGCAGACATCATGCGCTCTCTCCGTTGTTTAATAAATTTATTTGTGATAGCTGCTCAGCCATCTATGTTGGTACGCATTACGCCACTTACTGTTCGAACTAATTATGGAAATATTCACTGTCATCCAGTCAAAACATCAGGGAATACGAAGATAAAACATCAGGAGAGATAAAAAACATATCCGTTATCGATTTCAAATTTTAAAATAACCACACAAAACAGACTTACTTACGTACTTTTGGAATCCATTCTTTACTCAAAACCTTAGGCTATCGCTTAATAACAAGGCAATGGATAGTGCACATTAAAAACCAATAACATTCTGAGCTTTTAACACTAATATGGAAACGCCTCTGTAAGGTAAGCATCATATGCAAGTAGGTTATTTCGAAATTTAAATATAAAGTAATGATCAATACAATATATATATTATATAGTAGTATATATAATATATATATATACTATATTAATATAATATATATATATAATAATATTATAATAATTATATATATATTAATATATATATATATTAATTATTATAATATATAGTATATAATATATATTATTATATAATAATATATAAATATATATATATATTATATTATATTATTATATATATATATATATATAATATATATATTATTATATATAGTATATATATATTATATAATATATATTTAGTACGTATAGTACATGATTTTCAATAGCTACTGCTTTACCAAAACGTCGCAAAACTGTAAATTTTAATCAGCAAATAACTGTAAGGAACTTTTAAAAACTTAAATAAAGCACGAAACTCGCAATTATTAATATTATATTATTATTATTATTATTATTATTGATTATTATTATATTATTATTATTACTTTACTTATTATTATTAATTATATTATTTAATTATTGATTATTTATTATTTATTATTATTAATTTTATTATTATATAATTATTATTATTTATATCATTAATTATTATTATAAATTATATAATATTATATAATATTATATATATATATATATATATATAATATATAATATATATATATATATATAATATATATATAATTATATAAATATATATATATATTATACCTTGAATACATAAAAATTTACCCATATGTAATTTTTTTATTTTACTTTAAACACTAGCAAAACTTGAAGGTTATAAAATTATAACTTCTATAATAAATAATTCATTATCTTTGAAAAGAGAATTTATTTTGGGTCTGGGCGATGGAAGTGGCGTAACAAAAGGGTTTTCAAAATTTGATTTTAAAAATGGCTTAATAAATTTGAATTTTAAAACTCCGCTTTGGTTTTTATAAAAGATTTATATCTCTCCATCCTAATATTCATGACAAGTTTCCAAATGCGAGGTAAAGTAATGTACATATGGTTGATAAATTTGTGTGTAATTTTATAAACCTTCAAGGACGCAACCTTTAAAAGTGTTCTCAAATTTTTTTTTTTCATTTTTCAATTTTTAGTTGGCAACAATAATCAAATATCAGGTTTCGTACTCAATTTCCTGGTCAGTTTTAAATTAAAGTTATCATTTCGGAAAAAAGAAAACAAAAAACCTTTCTTAAACTTGTGTACATAACATACATGCATGGCTTGTATGTGCTTTGGACGGGTTTTTTTAATGTGCAATTAAAAAAAAAAAGACAAAAAAAAACTCAACTTCCAAATGCTTTGAAATTTTTCTCTTTCCTTTTGCTTGATATTGAAAATTAGATAAAAATAAACAAAGGTTTTTTAAATACTGAAAATGATATTCTTCTTAGATATAAATTCACAATTGTTCCAACAGCAGTTCCTAATTTGACTTTTGATCCAGGAGCACATTGAAATTAAAGTAATATTATCCAATCCATGAATAGGTTCGAATCCAGATTCTATTGTACTATGTTGGGTAAGTGAAATAAAAAGATCAATTCACTTTCAGAGTTTCTCAAATACTCAAACAAATGAAGGTGTCATTCTTTTATACGTGTTTTATTTACTAAAAAAAAGCATTTCAAAATTACTGTCTTAAATCTGGTTATTTAGAGTTTTCTAACCAATCCAAAACTTAACTTAACTAACCTAACCTAACCTAACCTGACTGTGTGTAAACCCTTTTCCTGCTCAAACCCATTTGGGCAGTCACCAAATTACTATATAATCTGAAATGACCTAAGGTCTTAAACTTGTCTTAGATGTGAAAGAGGATTTAACAAATATACATACCTACCAGCAAACTACTTAAAGTGGCTGCAACTATGTCTGGCGAATAATGAATTCATTCTAAAATTCAAATGTCAAAGTTTGTGATTACTAAAGATAAGCAAGCAAATTTTTTTTTTTTTTTAGGCATTTCTTCTACAATTATCTCACTTCGTATATAACAGTAAACGTTCGCTGTGTATCATTATATCATTCAAAGGTTAACAACAACCAGGTTTTATGAACGCAAACCATTTCGACATTTGGCTTTACCCTTCAATTCCAGAGGGCAAACATAACCAACTCATCATTAGGAGCACATTACTGCCTTAGACAATATCCATGTATGTGATGCACAAACAGACCACCCCTAACCCATATTGAGTGCAGAAATACACCACACACAACACACCATATATAATTAATCATAAATATAATATAGAAGTATATAATATATATATATATGATAATATATATATACATATAATATAATATATAAAGATATTATATATATATAATATACGGTATGATATAATATATATATATATATATATATATATATATAGTAATATGTATATTATATAAATAATATAATAATATAATATATATATATATATATATTTATATATATATATATTATAAATTCATCATTCACGATCATTATGAGAGTTTTTTTCACTCTGAAAACCGACTTAATTGTTACATATATGAAGAAAGTTATGATCAATTTAATATACTTTAAAATTTAGAGACTTAATAAAACCTTTTTAAATTTTTTTTTAAAAAAAAAAAGCTAATTGCGAATTATCACACACCACACACATCACCACACAAAAACACACACACCTACAATCATATATATAATCTATTTATATATATATATTATATATATACTATAATATATATAAATATATATATATAAATAATATACCGTATATATATATATATAAATTATATAATCATATATATATATATTTATATATATATATAATATATATATGATAAATAATATATTACTATATATAGTATATATACTATTATAAATATATATATCATATAATATTATATATATTATATATATATA
>JABUQX010083873.1:30000-33073 GCA_015478945.1 Trachelipus rathkii | reverse complement strand
AAGAGGACGTGTAGATATTAGTTTACGTTGTTTTAATTACAAATATTAATAAATGTGTTTTTCTTCCTTATAAAAGCATGTTTTTATTATCGCACTAAAGTTTACTTTGCAAATAAATTTAGCGAACATCCACCAGCCGGCGAAAAGTCGTAGGCGCAAAGGCGCATAGGCGCTAGGCGCATTGATTGTGACCAAAAATATAGGCGCAAAGGCGCTAAGACGCACTAGGTTCGGCGGCATAGGCGCACTCAAAAAATTTATAGGCGCGCCCAGCTCTGATATTATATATAATATATATATATATATATATATATATTTATATATTATATATATATATATTTATATATATATATTTATATATATATATATACTATATATAATATATATAATATTATATATAATTAATATAATTATATAATATATATATATTATACTATATATATATCACATCGCATATATATATATATATATATAATATATATATATATTATATATATTATATATATTATATATATATATATATATATATATATATATATATATATATTATATTATATATTATATTATATATAATATATATATATCGATATTATATATATAATATATAATATAATATATATATATATATATATATATATATAATATATATATATTATAATATATTATATATATAGTATATATAATATATAATATTTATATATATTATTATATATATATTATATATATTATCATATATATTATATACTATATTATAATTCACTTTCTTTCTAAATTTTAAAATAATTTCTCTTTTGAACAGCCAGACCATATGTAATATAAATTTAATTCAAAACAATTGTTTCTTAAAATAAAACTTCTTCAATAAAATCCTCTTATAACGATGTCCTTAGATCCGTTTTTATTATTTTTAAAGCAGAAAATAAGTCTCAACATCATTGAATAGGCAGGCAAAGCATGTATTTGTGTCAGCAGGTCTTGCAAATTTTTAGGAATAGCAAATTGATGTGCCTTTTAAACTGATAACTTTGATTTCCGGATCGATTTTCATTATTCATTCTAATGAATTATGGAATTCTACCTTTTTATTTTTTCTAGAGATATTTAGGCGATTGGATGTCTTTATAGATAGATTGTCTTTTTAGTTTTTTCAATCGCTTTTCTGCCATGCTCAAATTTTTCCCATTATCTGGCAAATTTGACTTCTTCATCTTCATCTTGAACAAAAATTCTACAAGGAAGGGATTCCTGAAACTGCTGAACTACTCTGAACTCCGGGCCCAGATTTCTGTTCAGATAAGCAGTTATTTCATTTTTAAGATCCTAGTTCGCAAAAAGGCAACATCCTAAGCTCTTAAATATCTGATCTTCAGTTCTGGGAAAGATTCTAAAACAAAGATTATCGACAAAAATATTTTATTTTATCAGTTAACTTCTTTCCCTTCTATTTCATGCGAAAATTTATTTTGATATTGCTAAAATCGTTTCATCTATGAAATTCTCCTGGCAGTCAAGTCTATTCTGAATTGAAATTATTTTTTGTTGTGTTAAATGATGGGATGTTTTTAATAATACATTCGGTGTTTCGATTTTGTTCCCACTGACTGTAGGAAGAGAGGAAAGTTTCAGAAAAGTACCGGCCAGCATACATTACTTACTACTACTAATCTTTTAGTTGCAAGAAGCCTTTAGATTTAGAGAAAGACATGTACTTCCCCATCTTGTCCTGACCATAAGATTGCCCACTAGTTTGCAGCTTGATTCTTTCAGACTTCCCAATTATTTGGGGGTGACGATGCTGCTTATTGCTATTTGTCTCGCCTCTGCTTATAAGATTTGCTTATTTGAAGTATTGTGGGAGACCATCACGCACTTATGCTTAACTGTAAAGTATGAGTCCACATCTCATTGTGTGATAATGGTTACGTTTATCGGAAACATAGTCTTTTTCATAGTTTTTATCAAGTTTCATTTCTTCGAAAAACAACTATTACTTCTCTCGTTTTTGACATTCAAAAATCAGTATCACATTTATCAGCTTCCCCTATTTCTCACCCTCATTGTCCTTATTTAATTTTTCAACGTACTGATCATGTTTGATGCGTTATCCGCAACTAAGCAATTACTTGTCTCTTGTTATTTAGAATTCTTTAAGATGTCAGTAACAAATTCTTGAACATATTCGCTGAAATGGTGAGTATTTTTTTCTTTTACTGCTAACGTTTTTAAAAATATTGTATTTATCTCGTCCACTATATAAAATTATTTGACAAAAATATTTAGCATTTTGCCCATGTGTAAGTACATCCATTTTTAACAGCACAAAGGCGTCCCTTATATGTAATTTTTAAGTTTATTTTATTTGTTTATTTTTTCTTTCTTCGAATATATTTACAACTAGATTTTCCAGTTGAAGGGACTCCAGTTTCTAAAGCCATGTCTCCACACCAGTGCTTTAAATCCTGGTTATGCAAAGAAAACTAATGGGTCACTACCTTTAACAACCATTATAATCAATTGTATTTTGAATTTTTCACTTAACATAGACAGAACAAGTTTATGGCAACTGAAAAAGTTTCCACTTTAGTCTCAGTTTTTGAAATTAAAGGTTTCTCCTGATTACCTTTAGCTTCACCTTTCTTTTTAACAATTAGCAGCAAATGTCTGGATGATAGCGTTTTAAATTTCAGGATTCAATAGATGTATTGTGACCCATGAGTAACTGGTAGTTAGGTAAACTCTTTTGTGCATGATCGAACTGACTGTTCCCATCAACTGTGTTAACTTTTTCATATTGACAAATGAAAGTATTTTTATCATCAGAGTGAGTAATATTCTCACTACGATGAGATGTTTTCGATTTTGGTTTAGATGACATGATTTTTCTAAGGATATTAAACTTAATTAATTAAAGTTATCTATAGAAGTACCGAACCTTTTTTATTATTGAATAATAAATATACATTCAATCAAAATTCTGAAAAAAATAATTATACTATATATATATATATATATATATATATAATAATATATTATATATATATATATATACTATAATATATATATATTATAATAA
>JABUQX010083873.1:10000-12500 GCA_015478945.1 Trachelipus rathkii | reverse complement strand
ATTACTAAAGTTGGTTATGGATATATCTAGATGTTAAAAAAAGCATCACAACAAGGGTTGGAGAATGAATCAGAGTTAGAGAGGAGGTCGGAGCATGATTCGGTTCATGAGCCCGAGCATAGTGTCGAAGCTGAACCGGATTTTGAAATAAACATATAGTAGGACAAATGAGGTGTTATTTTATATGTTTGTAAACACGTAAAACCCGATTTTAAGGATTTATAATTCTTACGGGGAGTCTGAGCACCCCCGTGAGGGATTCCCAGAAGGAAATCTTGAAAAAAATGAAAAATGAACATTGTGTTTGCAGAGTAAGGAATACGGAAAGTTTCAGAAGGAATAAGAAGAAATAGCAGACAGAGTTGGTTCTTCTGCCGGAGCATTGAGTCGTAGCCGGAACTGAATCTGGAAATAAATATATAGTAGGACAAGTGAGGTGCCCTTTTATATATTTATGAACCCGTAAAACCCGATTTTGAACTTTACAAGTTCCTGCTGGAATCTGAGACTCCCCGAGAGGTAGTCCCAGATAAAAAGAGAAGAAGAAAAAACAAACGCACAGAGGGCTTAACAGAGGAAAATGGAGGAAGCATGGCGAAGAATGATTCCAGAGGTATTAGAATTGGGAATCAATTTTTCAAAAATCTAGCTTTACCCATTAAATGAAATTTTGATAGTAAATTCATCTAACAATAAATAATTACTTAGATGATCACTATAGTAATCATAGATTGTACAAAATATTGATCTTAGCACAAATAGCTTATTAATTATATGGACACTTTACTTATAGCTCTCTAACCATCCCTCGCACATTGTTTAACTTAGCCTACCCAAAACTAATGTACCTGAACATACTAACATATCACACACACATGCATAGTTCCAACCTATCATTCTTAATACCATGGGTTTCCTAGCATAATCAAACCTAACCTAGCTTAACATACTAGCCTAGCACATATACACACACAAACACACACAAACACATAGCTTGTTAACTATAGCTATTATAAAATAATAAAAACTTAGCAAACAAAATATAATTGTAAAATAAAACTTATAATATAATAAAGACTTAAATCATAATAGAATATGCAAGATAAGTTAATGTGCATTATCGCTATAGTTAACAAACTATTTGTGTGTGTATGTGTGTGTGTGTTAGGCTAGTATAATAAGCTATGTTAGTTTTGACTATTCAAAGTTCCACAAGGTATTAAGAATAATAGGTAGGAGCTCTGTATGTGTGTGTTTGTAATATGTTAGCATGTTCAACTAGGCTAGGTTTGGTTAGGTTAAGTTAGACAATGTATTAAAAAAGATAGATAGACGAAATATAGTTTGAGAGATATAGGTAAAGTGTCCATATAATTAATAAGCTATTAATGTTAAGATCCATATTTTGTACAATATACGGTTGTTATGGTCATTATCTAAGTAATTAATTATCATTAGATAAATTCATAATCAAAATTCCATTTTATTGGCAAAGCCGATTTTTGGAGTTTGGTTCCCCCCTCATGTGGGGTCTTACAACTTCTGATTCCTCTGGAACCATCCTTCGTTATCCTTCCTACATCTTCCTCTGTTAAGAATTCTGTGCGTTTGTCCTTTTTTCTTCTGGGATTCCCTCCCGTGGGGTCTTAGACACCCAGTAGGAGCTTGTAACCCTCAAAATTGGGCTCTACGGGTTCATAAATATATAAAATAACACCTTATTTCTCCTACTATATGCCTATTTCCAGATTCGGCTCCGGCTCCGGTTCCGGCTCAATGATTCAGCTCAAGAACCGACTAAATCTCCGATTCTCTTTATTCTTCCTGGAATCTTTCGTCTTCCTTCCCCTGCACTAAACACTATGTGCGTTTGTCCCTTTTCTTCTGGGACCACCTCCAGGGGGTGCTCAGACGCTCTGTAGGAACTTGAAACTCTCAAAATCGGATTCTACGAGTTTGTAAACATATAATATAACACCTCACTTGTTCTCTATACGTTTATTTCCAGATCCGACACCGGCTCAATGTTCCGGGTCATGAGCCAAATCATGCACTGACTTCCTCTTTGACTCCGATGCCTTTTTCAACTCCTGTTGCCATGCTGTTTTTCACCATAACCAACTTTAGGGGTCCAACTCCCCCTCCGGGTAGTGCAGGGTCGTGAATCCTCGTCTCCGACGAGGTGACACCACCAGTGATTGGGGTACCAAGTTTGAGAGGGATACGATGTTTCTAAGTCTCCTAATTTGAGGGGTAAAAAATCTGTTCACGTGAGCGTCTGCGCGTACAAATGTGTGCTTATAAAATATGTGCATGTAATCTGCGTAATTCCTTCCCAACTACAACAACCGAACAAATGCTAAATAAAACAATCGAATTTTCTTTTGATTATGTTTTCAAAGTAATAAATCACCCTGAGCAGGTAAAAAGATGATTTAAATGTCGAATTGTGGGTAAAAGATGCTGAAAAATCGAATGGAATCATTTGAAATGGCCTACC
>JABUQX010083873.1:0-2500 GCA_015478945.1 Trachelipus rathkii | reverse complement strand
ATAGGTTAGGTTAGGTTAAGTTAGGTTAGTTTACCCAAAAATTTAATGTATTTACCCTAAAATTATTAAAATAACGATACATTAATTATTGATTTTCGCTCCTGGAGTCAACAGCTTATAAATAGCCTATATATATATATATATATATATATATATATATATATATATATATATATATATATATATATATATATATATATATATATATATATATATATATATATATATATATATCAGACATCCACATCCTGCTCCGCATCCGCGGATATTAAAATCAAACATCCGTATCCGCATCCGCATCCGCGGATGCAAAAAAAATAACATCTGCTGCATCACTAATATTTATATATATATATATATATATATATATATATATATATATATATATATATATATATATATATATATATATATATTGTATATATATATATATATATATATATATATATATATTATGAATATATTTTTATACATATATATATATATATATATATATATATATATATATATATATATATATATATATATATATATATATATATATATATATATATATATATAACTATATATATATAATAATAATTAGATATAAATATATATCTATATATGTACTACTCCATTATAACTTTGTAAAAAAATTAATTTATGTTCGTACTTATGCTAAGATTTGCGCGAGCAAAATTTTAGCATAAGTCGAAGTTGAAATAATATATAACCCGTCCTGTTGAGATACTCTTCAGTCAGATAATTAACAATGAAGTCAGAGAAATAAATTCACTCAAGATACTCTCTCCAGAAATCCTCTCGGCAAGGAGGTAAATTTCAAGGAAAAGGCTGCGACTCTGAATTTCGATCACCAATTTTCGCTAAAACGAAGAGTCAGAGGCAAGGGTGGAAAACGCGCTGGAAAGGCTGTGACTACCAATTCGCCTACAAAGAGAGAGAGAGAGAGAGAGAGAGAGAGAGAGAGAGAGAGAGAGAGAGAGAGAGAGAGAGAGAGAGAGAGAGAGAGAGAGAGAGAGAGTATCTCAACAGAAGGACTTTTGTTACTTTACTTTCATCGAATATCTTTATTACTTATGTTGAATAAAAACATCATTTCAAATATGGATTTCTAAATTACCATCCTCTTATATAGGGTGCTTGCTCACAAAAGTACCCACCAACTTAGCAAGTACTTCCCTATATAATTGGTGAACCCGGAAAAGAACACCCAGTACTTCAATCTACGCTATCTAAAAAGAAACAAAATGAAGAAAAAGGAAAATCTACAATAATACTAAAATTCTCAATCAGAACACTCCGAGAAGATGACTCAAGCAAATGAACATTATCATCAATTCGAACTTCAATTTTCATTTTTAATAAATTTTGGATTATGGTCTTCAGCTTTTCACAACTATCACAGTTCGAGGATTCATCGCTAGACATAGCAAACTTCCCTTACGGTATGGATTTCTTTCATCATTTCAAGTTTGGATTATGGGCTGAAACTCATTTCTGGATTCCACCACGAACTCTGATTCCTTTTCGAATTCTAAATGGTTCTGTGACCGCTCCCTTTTATGTATGAAGAAATTTTTCAAATAAAGGACCTAAATTTCAAGCAACTTCGCCTCCACATATGTAACTTCCTTTACGGTATGGATTTCTTTCATCATTTTAAGTTTGGACTATGGGCAGAAATTTATTTTTGGATTCCACTACGAACTTTGATTCCTTTTCGAATTCTAAATGGTTCTGTGTCCTCTCCTTATGTATGAAGAAATTTTCAAATAAAGGACTTAAATTTCTATACATATGTCAAGCAATGTTTCTCTCGTAACTACAGCTTTGAAAACTATTTACGTGCGCATTGATCAAATCATAGATACATTTGAAACGCCTTATACTGGACCTTTCTTTGGATTCAACGGAAACGTATTATTTAACTTGTGAATAACTCAATTGTTCAATATCAATAATTATGTATAAACATTTTTGTATTTTTATGCATTTAAATGTTCGTATGTTTGTTTATATCTAACGGATATAACCAAATATGCTTGTGTTTAAATGCACCTTTTATTTTTCTGTATATATAACATTATTGTATTTTATGTATTCAAATATTTGTATATATGTTTAGATCTTCGGATGTAACCAGTTATGCTAGTATTTGAATATTCTTTACATTTCATGTATACTATTTTTGCCTTCAAATGTTTGTATGTCTACTTATGTCTTCGGACATAATTAGATATGTTTTCATTTGAAAGTTTTTATGTATGTATTTTACTTATTCTTTTTACCTCATTGAAATGTTTTATATGTTTGTGTGCATTGTTAAATGCCCACAAATATGTATACATTTGAATGAAGGTTAGTTTTTATATCTTGTTTAATTATTATAACATACTTTCTCACTCCGGTTTTAGCGTGGGAAGTGTGTGAGCACTCCTTGCCTTACAGACAAGTGCAGGCACCTGCAGATAAATGCATTTAAGTGATTGTAAGATGG
>JABUQX010083872.1:55000-57239 GCA_015478945.1 Trachelipus rathkii | reverse complement strand
CTTCATCGAATGTTTTGCCATATGCCTCAACTATTGGACTAGGCGGTTTTTCTTATATTTTATGCAATGTATCGCACTTGCCTTTACTATGGTCTATTATTTTTCCTTCCAAGGTCCTCTTTAAATCTTTGATACTTCTTCATTCTTTCTGATACGCATCATTTTACAAATTTCCAATAATTTCCACTACTAGCATGTCCGAATTGTAAATGAAGTTTTTTCTATTCTTTTTCCAATTATTTCCTTGTTTGGTCCACCAATTCCCTGTCTATTCCAACACATCTTGTGCGGTTTCCAGTTTCTTTAAACTTAATCCTTTCTCGAAGTCATTACTGCCTCCTATCTTTCTCTAAAGTTTCTTTCCATCAACCAGGGAACGTTTCCTTCTATTATTGTAGTTCTTATACTTACTTTGTTTCCCATTAATTTTGTAGTATTATCAACATTCTTATCCCTTTACATAATGTCTCCAAAATGAAACGCAGTGTGGTCTTCTATAGCTTTTTTGTTCATTTCTTCAATTTGTTCTTTGGTTAATCTACTCAAAATTCTTTCCATATAAAAATTACCACACACCGTTCTTGCACTTCCGGAGTCTATTATGCCGTATATTTCGTCTGCAGTTCCAATAAATTCTTGTCCTGCCTTGTCTGTATAGTCAGAACACATGTCTTATTTCTTCTCTTTAATATAATATATATATATATATATATATATATATATAATATTATATATATATTAATTATAATATATATATATTATATTATATATATATATATATATAATTATAGTGTGTACGTTGGGCAAAGGCCCATGGGCGGCATTTATAAAATGGGCATTTGTCCAAGCATTTGCCCATTTCATAAATGTCCGCCCCAAAAACTGGCATTTATAAAATTATCAGTAAAAGATGGATTATTGACAGCATTTGAAGAAAAAAAACATTCAAAATAAGTTATTTCAGTTTTTGCATTTATATTTATGTATTATATTTGTATTTATATATCATCATCATCACCCACCTTCTTTCCCCAGGACGGGTAAGGTGCGCAACATGCACTGAAAACAGAAAAGTAGAAAAAGAATATGACGCAAGTCGAAAATTTGCAATTTGAAAATAACATTAACACCTTTTTAGTGAAACTATCGCAGTCAGAAAAATCCACCCTAGAGCTTCACCAGGACTGCGACGGACCCTCACTATAGCATATTATTTAAACAATGGAAATAAAGAAGACAATAGGACGCCACATGGGTCTAGACTGTTCTAGTCAAGCCAACAGAATCAATCACCAAGCAACATGTTCATGCAAATTCCACAAAGCACCCTGGGCCTTTGTCAGCTAACTTACATAATATAACCAAAGTCTAAAGCATCTCATGCAAATCACAAAGCACCATAGTTATAACACTAAGTCTACAACTAAAGAATAAAGACTATAGCTAAAGTTCATGCCAACTTACACTTCAAGCTTTAATAACTTTAAAGTAACATTCATTTAACCTTAATAACTACTGTAACTAAAACACGCCAGTTTGGATATATACACTATGACTATATGATACCCAAAACATCCATATAGCTATTCAATCCTTTCTTAAATGTTCCAATCGAGTCACACTCAACAACGTCCTGTGGCAAACCATTCCAAAATTAACCAACCCTGTTACTGAATGAATGCTTCTTGTTTGTTTCCTTACTAAGCCCCCTGGTTTCCCTTCTGTGCTCTACTATTAAGAATTTCATTGGTCTCTGTATTATCAATAGATGTAATATTTTGTAGACTGTTTCATGTCCCCTCTGAAAAATCGCATTTCTACAGAAACATTCCTAACTCCTTCAGCCTCTCCTCATAGCTCTTACCCTCCAACCCAGAAATCATCCTGCTCTACGTAGCACTCTCTCTAGCATATCTAAGTCTTCTTTAAATAAGGGCCCAAACCTGTGCAAATACTCTAATACTGCCATAACATGCATTATATAGTTTTACTTATAATTCCTTGTTCTTATAAACAGCATTACGATTTTTATTATCCCAGCATCTTTATTAAACTTTTTCCTTGCTTCCAAAACACGATTAAGCTAGTAGCAGATAATACTTGTAAGATAACTAGAAAATCTTTTTCTTTATTCACAATTCAGCCATTTTCCCTTCATATCATAATTAAAATTTTGGATAACCTAGGTGAATATCCTTACACTTTTACTATTAAAATTCATTTTCCAATTATCTGTCCA
>JABUQX010083872.1:47500-52500 GCA_015478945.1 Trachelipus rathkii | reverse complement strand
AGTTGTAGATTTAGTGTATACTTATGGGCTTTGTTGGATTTGCATGAGCATGGCTTTAGACTTTGTGTTATATTATGTAAGTTACTGACAAGCCCTAGGTGCTTTGTGGATTTGATGAACATTGTTGCTAGGTGATTGATTCTGTGGCTTACTAAACAGTCTCGATAGGCCCATGTGGCTCTTACTGTCTTTTTTATTTCTAATGTTTGATGAGATGCTCTAGTGAGGGTCCGTCGCAGTCCTGTGAAGCTCTAGGGTGGATTTTCTGACTCGATGAATTCTCACTAAAAGGTGTAAGGGGGACCCGTAAGCTGGGCTTTAATTTCGACTTGCGTCATATTCTTTACTACTTTTCTGTTTTCAGTGCATGCGCACCTTTACCCCCAGCCTGGGAAAAGAAGGTGGGTGATGATGATTGAATATAAATACAAATATAATACATAAATATTAAAATGCAAAAACTGAAATAACTTATTTTGAATGTTTTTTTTTCAAATGCTGTCAATAATCCATCTTTTACTGATAATTTAAATGCCCAGTTTTTGGGCGGACATTTATGAAATGGGCAAATGCCTGGACAAATGCCCATTTTATAAATCCTGCCACTGGCATTGCACCAACGTACATCCACTATATATATATATATATATATATATATATAATATATATATATATATATATTATAATAAGACAAAATAGAACAAATAGAAACAAATGAAGGCAATAAAAGAGAAGAAATAAGATGTGTCTGGAAAATGAACAATGATGAAGAACAAGAAAGTTTATTGGAACTGCAAGACGAAATATACGGCATAATAGACTCCGGAGTGCAAGAACGGTGTGTGGTAATTTTTATATGGAAAGAATTTTAAGTAGATTAACTGAAGAACAAATTGAAGAAATGAACAATAAAGTTATAGAAGATCACACTGTTTCATTTTGGAGAAACAGTATGTAAAGGGATAAAGAATGTAGATATACCTACAAAATTAATGAGAAACAAAGTGAGTATAAGAACGACAATAATAGAAGGAAACGTTTCCTGGTTGATTGAAAAAGAAACTTTAGAGAAAATAGGAGCAATAATAGACTTCGAGAAAGGAATAGTTATAGCAAAATGTTTTTCAGACTACATAATACCATGTAAAATAGACAGGGAATGGTGGACCAACAAGGAAATAATTGGAAAAAGAATAGAAAAACTGCATTTACAATTCGGACATGCTAGTAGTGGAAAATTAATTGGAATTTGTAATGATGCATATAAGAAGAATGATGCGTATAAGAAGAATGAGGAGTATCAAAGATTTAAGAAGACCTTGGAAAGGAAAATAATAGACATAGTAGGCAAGTGCGATACATGTATAAAATATAAGAGAACACCAGCTAGGCCAATAGTTGGAATGCCTATGGCAAAACATTTTAATGAAGTGATGGCACTTGATTTAGAAGAGATAGAAAAATATTACCGATGGGGACCCTGGACGACATAGGTAGAAGAGGAAGAAGAAATGAGAATCCAAGGGTAGAAAGAATTAGAAAATGAATTTGGATACATTAGGGAATCTTGGTGGGGTTGGACAAAAGAATCGAAGGAAAAATCAGAATTAAGAATAAACAAGTAGAGCTGGAAAAGCAACTAGCCAAAAATGGTCAGATAGCTACAACATAATAGATTTAGATCATGGAAATGAGAAATGGATAGATTTGAGAAATTTCCAAGATATAAAACAGTATGAGATGGTGACTGAAAAACATTGGTTAGGAGATTCGAAATGAAGAAATACATAGAAGCAAAAATGATGAACTTATTAGTGAAAAGGAAAGGAGCTACGAGGCGGTACAAGAAAGGAATCAAAAAGTAATTACAACTAGATGGAACATTATAGAAAAATCAGAAAACGGAAGAAGAAAATGCAAAGCACGACTTGTTGCTCGAGGTTTTGAGGAACAAGGAGATTTAACGACTGAATCACCTACATGTGCCAACGAATCATTAAAAATGTGTCTAGCTGTAATCCAGAAAAATGGATGGAAATGCAAAACATTAGATATTAAAACAGCTTATCTACAAGGTAAACCCATAGAGAGAAATGTGTATTTAAAACCTCCCAGAGAGGCAAAAACAAACTACCTCTGGAAGTTGAAGAAAACTGTGTACGGTTTAAATGACGCAGCAAGAATATGGTACGAAAGTATCATGGACATCATAAAATCACTTGGAGGAACAAAGAGCAAGTTGGAACCAACTATAGTGTATTGGAGGAAAAACAGCCGAATCATCGGCCTCCATGTGCATACATGTGGACGATATTTGCTATGGAGGAAATACTGAGTTTGAAGAAAAGATAATTCGAGAACTAAAAAGGAAATTGGAAATAGGAAAAGAGA
Organism: Trachelipus rathkii; assembly: GCA_015478945.1. Lineage (NCBI taxonomy): Eukaryota > Metazoa > Arthropoda > Malacostraca > Isopoda > Trachelipodidae > Trachelipus > Trachelipus rathkii. The sequence continues at coordinate 50,109 of JABUQX010083872.1, read as the reverse complement.
GTGAAAGGAAATTTTGTTACATTGGTTTGAATGTGGATCAACAAAATGAGGAAATTATCCTAGAGCAGAATTCCTATGTAAGAAATATGAAAGTACCAGATAAAAAAAGATTTAAGGAAGAGAGGATATTAAATAAAGAAGAACAAACAGAATGTTACAGATCAATGGTTGGACAATTAAACTGGATAGCTCAACAAACCAGACCAGAAATATCTTACAATGTAAGTGAAAGAAGTAAATTTTGTAAAACTGCAACAACAAGAGATATGAAAAAAGTAATAAAAATTATAGAACAAGTAAAAGAAAAGGAAAACCAGATAATCATTCCTACCCTGAAGGGTAGAACAAAAATGGAAATCTTTTCTGATGCCTCTTTTAATAACGTGGGAAATGGACAATCTCAAATTGGGTACATAATAAGTATAGTAGATGAATTTAACAACAGGAGTCCCTTATATTGGAAATCAAAGGTGGCAAAGAGAGTGGCGAGATCCACTCTAGAAGCGGAGGCATTGGGTTTCGGTGAGGCTGCCGATGCTGGAATATATCTGAAAGCTTTATGGGAAGAAGTAACTGCAGAAAACCTACCAATATTGATGAGAACAGATTGTCAAAGCCTTGAAAGAGCACTACACTCAACTACAGCAGTACTAAATAAAAGACTAAGAATAGATATGGCATATCTCACAAAATATCGAGGAAAAAGAAATAGAAGAAATCAAATGGATAAAATCACAGGAACAGATTGCAGACATCTTAACAAAAGAGGGTGTAAAGAAAGAAAATATACTGAAATATGTTAACAACGTAATAACGTAATATGAAGACATACTAAACTCATAGCAAAGTAATAAACAAGAATAAGAAGAAAAAGAAAAAAAGAAAAAATAGAAATAAAACAAAAAAAAAGAAAAAAGAAAAAATAGTATGAGTTTGATAATTATTTTATATTCTATGCCAGTAGTTAGAAAAACAAATATATGTACTGTCGTAGCGGGTAGTTTATTATTAAAATATAATAATGAAACTAATATATATAATATTATTGTTTCAGAAATTGTAGAAATAAATGAATAAATAGTTTAGTAAAGTAAAATTAACTGTAAGAGTCGCAGGCTTTCCATTACAACGCCTTTAGTATTATTTTCTTTTTTTGGTTGATAAAATTTTATAAAGAAAAACAACAAGAATTATAAGAATACAAGGAATAGAGAAAACAATTAGGAAGAGAAAAGGACATTGGAAAATAATACCAAGAACATAGGTTGCGCAACCAAAGGAAATAACAAGACCAGAGGAAATAACCAGACCAAAGGAAATAACAAGACCAAAGGAAATAACCAGACCAAAGGAAATAACCAGACCAAAGAAAAGGACATTGGAAAAATAACAAAATAAAAGGACATTGAAGAACATAGGTTGCGCAACCAAAGGAAATAACCAGACCAAAAGAAATAACAAGACCAGAAGGAATAACCAAAAGAAATAGGAAAATATTATCTAAAAGAAAAGAATATATCATCATCATCATATTTAAAATGGGTTACACTGTTTCCCATCGTATAATCATTCATATTCATCATCAACAACAATCATAAGAGGAACATCAGCATCAGATTACAAAGAGATACTACTTCATCTGAGAGGTAAGTTACCACGAATTTAACAATATATATATATATATATATATATATATATAATATATATATATATATATATATATATATATATATATATATAATTATATATATAATATATATATAATATAGGTAAGTTATATATATAATATAATATATATATATATACTTCTCCCTTTTCCCCCAAAAACCCCCCCCCCCAACCCCCCCCCCCCCAAAAACCCCACTCCTTCTTAACACTGATCCATAACAACATTGACTTATCACAACACAACTTCCAAACACCTCACTTTATTACCAAACACACAATTAAAATCCAATCCTGTGCCATCCTTCCTAAACAAGACCACCTATTAACATCTTTAATCTCTACATTCGCCACCCCAACCTCCCCAAATCCCCCACCAAACAACCTCACACCCCCACTAACAATTTTATCCACATACTAAATCTCATCCTCGGAGGCGATTTTAATGCCCACCAAACTGCCGTATAAAGACTACCCTGCCGCCCCCCGAGCAACATATCCTTACGAATTAGAATCCCTAATATCCTAATTCCAAAAACCTCCCCACCGAATCCCTCCCCAAGTCAACCAATCCCCTACTCCAGACGTCACATTTTGTTCCCCCTCCCTACACCACTTACTAACATGGGACACTATTACTGACTTACAATCGGACCACCTTCCTATTCTTATTTCCTTTAACTCCCCAACAAATCCCCCGGGAAAAAACTACTACCATACACTAACTACAAAAAAGCAAACTGGCCAGCAAATACTAACTATATCGAAACCCACATAACCCAATACAAATCCACATACAATATCCCTTCCACAACCTCCATCACTCACTAAACCATTACAATCATCAAATCTTGCAAACCTGTACATACCCAAAGGGCCACAAAAATCATAACAACCCAAACTTACCCCAAATATCAGCAAACTCATTAAACAAAGAAAACTCC
>JABUQX010083872.1:15000-35000 GCA_015478945.1 Trachelipus rathkii | reverse complement strand
AATCATGCCGCATAGCCCATTTCAAGGGTCCATCTCAAAGAGACCATTATGACAATAAATGATATATGGCTTAAAAGCGAAGCCAAATGTACAAGTCTTCAATGAAAATGCTCTTGCGAGAAGATTATTTATAGGGCATATTAATTGGGAGAGCAAGCTGGATTACAAGAGTATAATAGTTGCATTTCGTGTGTCTCTGGGAGCAATCGTGCTACTAAGTTATTATATCTATCTTGGTTAACCATAAGATGTGGTGCTCTTTCAGATATGAGTAAGATCGAAGAGAACATCGCGAGATGACAAGTCTTGTCCTTGGTGATCCCCAAAAAATCTTGTGAGCACCATCCACATGTAAACTTGGTTTGATGTATGAAGAAAGTTGTGGTTAAAGCAATGGGGAAAGTGATTCAGAAGGATTCAAAAATACAAGCTTTACCCAGAAATTGCGCAACTTAGTACAAGCCAAAAATTGAAGGAGGGAATTAATTTTTGAAAATTGGACCACAAATCCAGGGATGTGTTTTTAAAAAGACCACATGATGGAGTGTTTGAAGAAAGGGCTCTCGTTCCTCTTGAATTGAAGGCGTGGCTTTCTTTCAAATGGATATGCAAAAACTTTCTTGTAAATAACAAGTCTTCTGAATTAAAAGTGGATTGAAACCTTCTTGATGTCTTATATATATATATATTTATGGCGCATGTCTTTGAAAATGCATTTCTTCATAATCCATCATAAACTGTTTTTCCCAATGATCTTGGATGCAGTAATTTGACAAGAGCGAGCGAAGCGCTTCGCTCAAGGAATGGTAAGACTATAATCTCTGATTTCTACCAGCATTTGGAACGAGCAGATGGAGGTCATGGTATCCACGCTTGAAGCCCGCTGGTCATTTCAGAATCCATGGCCAACTTATTCGCGGATAATCACAAAATCAACGCTTTTTTTGTCTAGTAAATTTTAATTATGCAATAAGGTGTTATTTATAATGATATGTATATAAAATATTTATTAATTTTTGGAATATGAAATGTGTATAACGTATAATTAAGTTCATGGAAATAAATTCTTTGCCTTTGAATGAATTTTGAATATTTAAAACCTTACATTTTACAAAAAAAAAACACAAAATAATATTTAGCTTTATTTCCGAAACCTAAATTACGTTTGATAGAGAAGAAACCTGAAGCCAGATTAAGGGAATCAGCGTTAAAACAAGCAATTCGAGCAAAGTTAAAATTTGGTCAAGTAGAAGTTGAAAAAAAGATAATATTTAATTGGATATGACCAGTAAGTGATAATCAGGCAAGCAGATTACCCAATTCAAGCCAGCAAAGAAGGGATCTATTCCTTCTAAATCAAAAAGTTTAGCATGGAAATTATTCGACATAGCTAAGGAAAAGGAGAACGGAAGTATATAATTATTTGAAGTATAATATATATATAGTGTATATAAGTATATATAATATATAGTATAATATAGATATAACTATAATAGATAATTAGGTGAGTAGGGTATATTAATGTAAATATATATATATAAAATAATAGATATAAATATATATATATTATATGTATATAATATAAAGTAGATATATAATTATTAAGAAGAACATAAAGTATATTAAATAATTTTATTATAATATATATCTCTATACTATATGGCAACTTTTGACTGAAGACGAGAAAATCGGAATCGGGAAAGTCGTCTATATATGGAAATCTGTCCCATACTAAAATATTTATATATGTTTATAATATAGTATATATATATAAATAGTAAAATATATATATATATATATATAGTATATATAAATATATATATTATATATATAAATATATATATAATAATATATGATATATGATATATATATGTATTGTGTATATATATGTAATATATATATATATTAATAATAATATATAAATTAGTATATATATATATATAGTAAATATATTATATATATAATAGTGAATATATATATATTATATATATAAATAAACAGAAAATATTTACAAACCAAAACAAAAATTTTTTTAATTTTGTTCAAATTCAGCAAAAAATATTCCTAACTTTGTAAGAAAAACATGATAAGACCTATCTTTGAATATACGGTATTAAGGAAAATGAATTAATACTTAATGTTGCAGTATTAAGTAAAAAGCTTTATGTTAAATATATAATATTTCTATGTAAAATAATGACCGAACTACACTATGATATGAGCTCAAAATGCACGATGAATATTAATCAACAATGTGTCACATAGGTGCAATGGTATGGAATAGTACCATGGTTATTTTTCTTGTCGCTAAGTTATTATTGAACGGAAAATTATTTATAAGATTTAAGAATAGGCGATTACTTAGGAAAGAGTTCCAAAGAAAATCCGCAAGATATAAATGAAGCAGAGGAATAATTTCCCTCGGGTATATATAGGGTATTATATTATATATATATATATAATAAAAAAAGTTATTTTTCTAGGCCATTGATCCATCTCTATTATATTTAAAACTACTTTAATCAAGGGTTAATTTTTGAATTGGATTATTTTACTTTAAAAAAAAAACTGAATAATCAAAAGTAAATGTATTGAAGATAAATGTCATTCAACTGAAAATAAATCAATATAGATCTTGACAATAATGTGATCAATTTGATTGAATTTATATTAGAGTAATCTATAGACTACCTTGGCAAGAAGATTTGGATAACTGACAGGTAAAGCTGTGGTTTGAGAACTAGTTTTTAAATTTAATGTAGTATAAATTTGATATAAAAAAAAAAATCAGCATTTTATCAAGACACTCTAGAGTTAAAAATCTACTATGGAATAAAATAATATAGAATAACGTGAGCTAAAGTGAGGTTACGAAATCAAACATCTGCCTTCAGATTTAGAAACATTAGAGAATATAGGAAACAGTTAAGAAGCCAATGCCTATCGAGGACTCTCCCAGTCAAAGCCACTAACCAAACATGACCATGAAAGAGTCCAACCAAAGCACTATCCTAGGGATTGTCAACTACTGTAACTAAAAACCCCCCAGCAATTTGGCTTAGTCAAAAAATATACAAAAATGATACCCAACCATCCACATACCTTAAAAACTAAGTTATGGTCATTTTATATATATCTATATTAACTAATGTAACTAAAAAACCACGTGAAGTTTGGCTTCGGGAATAATTTGTAACCTGGGCATTTGCAATGGGATTCCTTGTCTAATACGAACCAGAGTAGTTCAGTATTTATAAATTGGAAAGATAATAGATAACTAAGTTTGGCCATTTCCATGAACCCACAAGAGCGAGCAATGCACTATTTAGAAGCTTAATATATAATGATGAAAGTATTGGGGTAAATATTAGAAGTTGACGAGAATTTAGGAGCTGTAGTACTTATATTATATTATATATAAGATGATAATATCTTGGCCCAAAAATTGCAAGTTAATAAGAAACAAATCTAGATTTCCGAAATGTGGCGATTTTAACCAAATTACGAGACATTGTTGTAATGTATGGGTGCTTAGTCCTACGACTGGATAATAGAGTTTAATAGACGAGAACTTGTTTTATGATGTGCGAACATTTAAAGCAAGCTGTTTTAATTAATATTCAAAATCAGTATGCTTTTAAAAGATAAACCCATTTAGGGCGTGTCGAAGAGAAAACCGTTAGGAATTGAATAGAGAGATAAGGATAAAATCAATGAAAAGCTTAGATGTTTTAAATATTCAAGGTAGTAATAGGGAAGAATGATGTAGAAAATTATAGGAAAAATAGAAACGAACTTAGACCATCAATAAGAAGGCAAAGGAGAGGAGAAATTAATTTAGCAGAATAGTAAAAAATACCTAAGAAGTTTTTAGCTTTTATAATTTAAAAAGTAAGAATAAGGAACAAATAGGATCCTATTAGAGAGAGTTGATAGAAAATTGTGTAGTTAGTTCAGATAAGGAAGTTGGATCAAACAATTTCAATGCTATTTGCTTTCAGTTGTTTACTGAGCGGAGAAGAATTAGATAAATTAGTTTGAGAGGACTAATAGTTCTTGTAAATGCATGTAAGCAAAATGAGGACTACAGAATTGGATTAGTGTTTAAAAGATATTAAACGTTTACTAGGACCATATTGATCAAAGTAAAGCTGAGCAGCCCCTGATGGTATACATAAGGAGATTTGAGAAGAGGTAAAGTACCAGCATGCAAGCACTATTTGACTTTTTAAGCGATCTATAAACATTTGTAAAGTGAGAAATATTTAGGGCGGTACCAGAATGAGCTGTGAGATGAACTGATATGTTGTGAAACAACTTATGTTATAAGAAAGGGTAGTAGAAATTTTGGAGTATTATAAGGCCAGTTAGCCTACATCTCTGGGTTGTAAAGGATTCTGGAAAAGTTACGAAAGGTCATATAGAGAAATATTAAGAAAGATACTAACAGGGTATTGTATGACTCCCAGCGACGGTTTCAGAAAAGGGAAGTCATGTCAAGATCAAACCCTTTTAGAATTATAGGAATACTAGGATTACTTATCTTACCGAGGAAGGATCCAGTTGATTATTATATATTTTGTTAGACTTTAGCAAGCTTTTGATAAGTGTTCCCAGCATAAGGCTGATGAAGAGATTTAAGAATGAAGTAGATAGGTGGATGAAAATGAAATGGATTAAAGAGAGGTTGTGGAATAGAAAACAGTGTGACAACTAAATGGGAAAATAAGTACATCATGGGAAATAGGAAGAGTAAGTCAACCACAGGTTCAGTGCTGGGGCCACTTGTTTCTCATATATATAAATGATTTAGACCAGAAACTTAAATGCAATGTTTCTAAGTTAGCTGATGATACCACTAAAGTGGCCACCTCAGTTAAGAATAGTGAAGGATGTATAAAAGATTCAAAATTGATCATGATAAACTTCTTGGGTGGCAGATAGATGGCATAATAAAATGTAATTAATAGTAAAAAAAAGTGAAGGGTTCTCAACCATAGGTACTCAAATAAAAGTTGTTAACTAGATATGAATGGGATTGAAGCTTAAGAATGAGTCGTGGAGCGCAGGAAAAAGATTTAGGATGGATTATAAGCTAGTAATTGAAAGTAGCTTAATCAGTGTTTGGAAAGCTAGAAATAAAGACTTAATAAGATGCTAGGCATAATAAATCGCAATGTTGTTTACGAGAGCAAACTAATGTTAAGTAAATAAGTAAACATATATAATAAGCTATTGTAGAGCCAGATAATTAAGATATGCACTAAGTTTGGGCCCGCTTACTGAAAGAAAGAGGCTATAGAAAGCTGAGGAGAGAGTGCAACGGTAAGAACCGAACAAAGAGGATATATCTGGTTTGAGGGTAAGAGTACAGAGAGGCGAAGAGTTAGAATGTTTCTGTAAGAAAGGCAGATTGTCTCAGAGGGACATGATTACAAGTCTACAAAAATAAATTTACAGTCTATTGATAATACCGGAACCAATAAATTCTTTATAGTAGAAGCAGACGGACGGAAGAGACCAGGGGCATTAACCAAGAAAAAATTAAGAAAGAAAGACAGCCATCTTTGAAATATAAAGTATACGAGTCAAGCAAGTAGGTTGTATTAAATTTTGGAATAAGATTTGCCACAAAGGAGTTAGTTGAGTGTGACTCAATGGACAACAGTGTGAAGAAAGGGTTGGATAAGGTTATGGATGGGATTGGGTATTCACTTAGAATAGATTTAAGAGCGAAGCCAAATATGGCTGAGTTTTAGATGTAATATAGTAGTTGTAATGTATAATAGCTACTTGCATGTGTGACCATAACTTTAGTTATTAAGGCATGGTGATGGTTTGGAAGGTGAGAGCGATGTATAACATGTGTGTTTTTTTTTGACTAAAGCCAAAATTTGGTGGATTTTGGTTACAGAAATTTTATTGACAAAGCCCTAGGGTGCTTTGAGTGGATTTGCAGGGAGAGCATTGTTTGAAATTAGTGATTAACTGGGACCAAGTCTCGATTAGGCCCCATAGTGGCTTCTACTGTCCCGTAGTATTTCTTATGTTTTAGATGTTCTTATATATACTATAATGGATTACCCAAATCAATCCATATTAGTTATAGCATACAGTGCAGCATTAACCTTAAATAAACTTAATGTAACTAAAAACGCCACTAATTTGGCTTTCATTAAGATAATACTATATGATTACCCAAAATCAAGCCAGTATACTATCCAATCCTCAATTTTAAATGTGTGTAATATAGATTGCAAGGTAAATCAACAGCCTCCTGATGCATTCTTATTCACAAAAATGAACAAACCAAATTGGACAATTTCCTATATGGCTTTCAGGTTCATAACTTTTTTGTGCTAGAAAAGATGGATATTTAATTGTTTTCATTTAAAAGCAGTAAAATTTATAAACTAAAAAATGAACCATTACGGTAGAGTAATGTCAAAATAACAAAGATAAAAAAATGACTGTTTCACTACTGACAAAATGTAGTTAAAAAATTCATGAAAAAAGAACAAAAGCATTATATGCTAAGTTCACCCAGAAGAATGTAGGAAGACATACAAGATGACAAGTTTCATGTTAGTTACTCTTAGCATCTAATAGAAAGAGGGTGGCATATAAGAATGGCCTGATAATCAGAGCATTCATAGTTATAAGAAGCTACAGACCTGGTGGAAGTGAAATGTGAGCTTCTTATTGCAGGGTGGCCAAAGTAAAAACCGCCAATTTAGTTTTACCTTATCGTTACCTTAATCTGGGGGTTTAATTTTAATAATTTTAGTTAAAAATTATGCCTATATATAGTATATAACGTAATTAATAGTATAATATAATAAAGTATATAATATATATTATATAGTAATATATATAAATATAGTGTATATATATTATTATATATATACAGGGTTATAATATAGTATATATTATATAAGTAAATAAGTATATATATATAATAAGTATAGTATATATATATATAATATATATATATATAAATATATTATATAATATATATATTATAATAGGATATATATATATATATATATATATATATATATATATATATATAATACCGTAAAAAGATATCTGTAAAAAATATAAAAGGAGAAATATCAAATTTAAAATATATATATATATATAATTATTATATATTATTATATATTATATTATATATATATATATATTATATATTATATATATAATATTATTTTTTTTAAAAAAAAAAATTTTTGGTAGATTGTAAAACAAAATTTTTTAAAACATTTTTAGTTAGCAAGTTGAACAACTTTTTCGAAATTATAACAGAAGTTTGAATAACATAGTTAAATTCCAACTTTTTTTATTTTTTATTTGTTTAAGGTTCAAATAGTAAAAATTAAATTACAGAAATAAGTAATAGAGTGCAAATTTCAAGAAAGGAAAAACCTGGTTGGAATGTAACTACCAGAACTATTCTGAAGCAACTCTTAATGAAGCCATAAAAGGTTACCCTTGAAATTATAATAAGACAGGTTGCACAAAGAATTTGAATTCCCAGACAAAACAAGTTGTTCAATTAAAATCAAAAGCAACATGGGAAAAAAATCTGGGCCACCCAAAACAGCATTGTCACCTGATTTCGAAGAGAGAGAGGAGACCATTTAAAAAAATTTAAATAAGAGTTCAGGACTGGAGTTTCCCTCCACAATCTTGATTGATTCGCCATGCAGTTAAAGTACCATGTTGAGTACAAAATAGTGTGAAATTCAAATCCAAGATTTGTAGATAACATTGCCAGGATGTGATTTGGATTCAAGTTTATCAAAAGGCACTCCAAGAACACTAGAGTTCATAATAAGTTTACCAACAACATAAACACCAAAGCAGAGTTAAAGGATGAGATGAAAAATATTAAGCTCTAAGAAAGTGAGACCACTTAATTTTAAGCGAAACCTAAAAGATTTGCTACTCATCCAAATATTTTAATTATGATGGAGACCAATATTTCAGACACACCCAACAAGTTGTTCAATCAAACACCTCCAACAACGTTGCGAGTATTAATTCAAAAGAGGTTCAGTTTCATTAATGTTCTAGCCTCTGCGAGACGGGACCACTCATTCCCCCTTAAAATTTTTATACCAAGTCAAGAAAAATTAATGAAATACGTGAAAGAGAGTTAACCAAAAAGAATTCCATTTGTTCAGAGAAGTGTTGTATTGGAGGAACACAATTTAATTGCACAAAAAATCTGAGCTGCGTTTGATTCTACATTTTTGAAGATTGGTTTAAAAAAGATCTTTTTTACCTCATGCAAACGTGATTAATGGTCCAAAGGCCTTATTAAGGCAAACAATCTAATCTTCATTTCTCAGGGATTGAGGTATGTTAATCCTTATGTTGAAGAGAATTAATCAATAATTTATGTGTTGCTCGCAACCCCAATTCAACCCGACCACATATTTCCCACACAATGGATGGTGTGTCATTTCTTTGCCTCCCACTGAAAAAGATGGACAGAAAGAGACTGAGAAAATTAAAAAGAAAAATTTCCGAAGCGATCAAGTTAGATATTATTCATTATACCAGAAAATGCTGGAAAACCTATTTAATTAATGAAAAGAATTACTGAAACCAAAAGATAAAATATAGTAATGGAAATCTCAAAGCAAACAAGGAATATATCCGCTGTAAATGGGTGGAAGAAACTACAATCTAGAATGCCGAATGTCCACATGAGAAACGTTTACTAATAGCAAATGATGATCAAAGCACTCCCTCAGACTGATCCCCAATTAGGTTGTAAGTTCTGCACCAGACATATTGATGCTTCCGAAACAAAAACTCCATTATCTTTTGAAAAAGTAAATGGAACTCAGCTTAAAAAATAAACAACGAAAGAAGTCTCAAGGGTTGTTAAAGCGAAAAAGAGGAAAGCTCTGTATGCAGATATCACCTGGGAAGAAAATAAAATCATCAATAGCTCCAAGAACTAGCACCCCAAAGACTAAACACCGAGACATATGAAAAGTCAACAGATTTCAGATTTCAGGAAGTGATCCTGAATACTGCCGCCTCTCTATTCACCACCTCTCATTGAAAAAAGAACGATTTAACATCTTGATTGCGACAGTAATAAATTCCTTTGAGATTATGATCCCATTATTGAAATCTTGAAAAGAAATTTTACAAAGTTCAGCTAAATCAAAGAATACAAAACCGTTAGAAGTATGTGACTTTAGTAATGTAAATGTCTCCCAGTTGATAACAAAAAAAGAGGAATACCTAATGTTGCACACAGTTCAGGAGCAGAAAAATTACAACAGTAGTATATTGTAACACTTTACTATGTCCAGATTACTATACAGAGAAATAGACCGTCTAAAAAAATATGGCAAAGTTTGAAATACTTAACAGATGATATTAGATGATTGGTAATTGATACCCAGAGGGTTGTCACCCCTGTTACTTATGAAAATTACAGGATATACTCTAAAAAAATAATAATGAATAGTGAAAACGAAAATCGTCACTCTCTTAAAGAAAAAAAGTTACAGCCTCTCAAAGTTGCTAAAACTCCCATAGACTTTTCAAAGTTGCTAAAACTCCCATAGATTTTTCAATATTGATCGATCCAGGTTAGGTCTCATTTTAGACCCTCTAAGTTGTTATGATAAATTATTGTGTAGGTATACACAGAGAAAATCTATGCAGAATTAACAAATGCTTACATAACACTGAACTAGGATGGCCCTAAAACGAGCTCAAGGCCCACTAATATTTTTAATAAGAAAGTCTATCCGAAACTTTTAAACTTTGAGAGGCTATAACTAGAGAATGCCAATTTTCATTTTAACTATTCTTCATTATTATTTTTTTAAAGTAGCTAGGCCTATATCCTGTGATTTTAAAAAAAATATATTTTTTTTTAAGAAAATCCTATGGGACTTTTAATAACTTTGAGAGGCTGTAACTTTTTTTCCTAAAGAGAGCAACGATTTTCAGTTTTTACTAGGTCTTCATTAGTATTTTTTTAGAGTATATCCCTGTGATTTTAAAAAGAGAGTCAGGGAAGAAGAAGAGAGAGGGTGACAACACTACTGGTAACAATTACCTAAATATTATTTCAGAAAAAGATATGAGGATACCAATGCTGCCACAACCTAACATAAATAAATTTCTGGAATGGGTTTTCGCAGAACCATTCTTTTTTGATATTTAAAAAAATAAAAATTGTAAATACCAAAATTAATATAAAGGGTCCCTAACTTAAGGAATAGCTAATGTAGCCCCACAGTAGGATTAAGAAATCCTAAAAAGTATTTATAAGTAAATACAAAAAAACTTCAGCTGACCAAGAGTAGCCCCAATACTAGGGGTAACTTTAGCACGCCTATTAATTTTGGAAAAATTGTTACAAAAACTAAACACAGGATCATGGAAAATGATTTCACAGAAATATGTATAGTCTAATACAGTATCTATATTTTTAAGTATGAATAGGCCTATATAATTTTTCTAATATTTGCAAGGAAATTTAAAGAATGCACCAGAAAATGTTATATATTATATATATATATGAGCTAAGAGGTAATATATAATAGCAATATTGACAAGTATAAATTATTTAAATTATAAAATAAAGTATATTTATAATTTAAAAGTATAATATATTATATATAGTATATATAATATAATATGAAAGTAATATATTATATATAATATAATATTATATATATAATATATATAAATATATATAGTATATGATATAATATATATATAATCATATAGATAGCAGACAGTGAAATGAGGTAAATGAACCATCATCATTGCTGCTGACATGATTACTGTCTTTTGATTATCAGTTGCAAAAGATCTGTTTTAGATAATAAGAGGATTAATTAACATGAATTAAAATTAAGTGAGATAATAATTAATAAATAGAAATAAGTAGCAATCGAGTTATAGAGAGAGAATACCATTACATATAACAAGTTAGAAGAGTCTTAGAAGTATTTCAAGAGAAATAGAAAGAGTGTTGGAAGTAATCCAAGGAGAATTATAAAGAGGCAAAAGATGTGGATCCAGAGAAAAGAGAGAGACAATAATTCATCATTCATCATAGATCATATCAAATTTATTGTTTAAGTGCGTAATTTTATTATTTCGAGCGTGACATAAAGATATTAGACGTGTTTGGACTTTACTGTTTATACGTGACATCACTAAATACCATTAACCCTTATTATCTATATTCTATCTATATATTAATTTAATAATAAAATTATTGGGAAAACTAACATCCTAATCGTATGGAACACAAAATAGATGTCAAATACATGTACGAATTCTATAAATGTGTGATTATAAGTATGTTATAATTGATTAGGAGTAGAATTAATAGAATATGAGCGACTACTAGGATAGAAAGAGAAAAGTATAAACAAATTGCAAAAGATCGTTTGGAGTAAATTGCCATTTTAGTTAATCAGTGCGCTAGCATCTTGCTACCGTAAAAGGTTACCAAAATGGCAAACGGTGATGAAAGATGAGAAAATAAAAAGGGCGCAAAGAAAGGAATGATGTAGAATGACTGGTAAAATGTCGGTTCCAGGAAACGAAAGAGAGATTACAAAGTAGAAAATGGAGAGAGAGAAAGGTGGGTGATTGGGCAGAATTAAATGAAAACGTGAAAAAAAAAAGGGATTGATTATAAGACTATAAAATGTTAGAGGTTGAAGCGAGGAATTGACAAAAATAAATCATATGAGTGAAAAAGTTATCAAATGAGGAAGGAGGTGAAGTAAATTTATCAGCATATAGATAGAAGAGGATAAATAAGGATAAACGGTGTAGAGAGGTTTAACAGTGTTCTGAGTGTGTTAAAAATTGTAGAAGAGAGGAAGAGAGTGTGAAAGAATGTGATTAGATATGAAAAAGTTATGAGTGAAGCAACATGTTTAGGAATGAGTGAGTGGGGAAAGGATGTAAAAGGTGCACATCTTTTATATGCAGCAAGACTTAAAAGAAATGAGAAGGAACAGATTAATTATAGGGGTTGCAGAAAGGGAGGTGAATTGGGAATACGAGAATAATCAGAAAGCAAAAGTTAAAAGAATCTAATTGAAGGATATAAAACTGAAAAGTGAAAGACACAAGGGGAAAGAAAGGAAAAAGAAGAAGGAAAATGTAAGGTGTGATAAAGGAACAGACAAGGTAATGGGAGCGAAATGAACGGGGCTGTGTTATAAGAAGAAGAGAAGCCAAATAGAAATGAAAAAAGAACAAGTGAGTGTGAAAGATATGGATTTAAAACGGAGACACCAGATGGAGTGATTCAAGTGTGAAAACAGAGAGGAGAAGAAAATGACATAAAAGAAGAAGGAAAGGATAAAATGTTATGAAATGCGGAGTGGAACAGAAACACATGAGTTCGGCAAGGAGAGCTTAAAAAGGGGTGGAAATGGATAGTATTCAAATGTATGAAGATTGGCCAAGTTATAGCGGAAAAAGGATTGTGAAGATCAAATATTTTTGTGTAAAGTGCAAGATGTGGGAGAATGGGTTATGCATCAATGCCAGTGCCAGGGCTCAAGCGATGGAGAAAAATATAAGGAAGTGCAGTGATGTGTCCGGTAATGGGATGGGGACACGAGGAAAATGATGTTGGTGGAACGAAAGAAAAGGGAACCAAAAGAAAATAAGGAGATAAGAAGGAGAAGGAGAATATCTATTTGAATGAGAAGAATGTGAAAAGAGATGGAGAAGTAGAAGAAAATGAAGAGGTGGATGGAGAAAAGGAAGAAATGATAGATGCAATTTTAAATAAAGAGCTGATGGTACAGTGAGTGAGAGTGAAAGTATAGGTTATATAAACACGAATGACACGATCATACAGAAGAATTAGATTATCAGGGAAGAAAAATGCTTCCATTAAGAGTAAAAGAGAAAAAGGTGGAAACGGAAAGGAGGAAAGTAAAGAGTGAACAAGATAAACATGAAAACAATATCAGTAGTGAAAGACAAACAGGAAAGATACAAATGGGTAATAGTAACATAGATGTTAGTAGGAATGAACATAATAGTATTGTAGTGTGTAAAGAAGAAGATGAGGAATCACAACAAGGGAACATTATACAAGACACGAGTCAAGTAAATGACATAGTGTATAATATACGAAATATGGTTGATTGAAACTGATGGAAAGAGATTAACTCAAGGGAAGAATGAAGTATCAAAATGTAAGTGATGGATTGTACAAGATGTGGAATATGTGTGTGAGGAATACATTGGGAATTTGAGGGGAAAGAAATGTAGGTATAATAATGTAATACTGAAAGTAGAAAAATGAGATTTTGTTGAAATTAATATGTCAGTGTTTGAAGAAAATTAGGGGAATGACAGAAGAGAAGAAGGAGAGTGCTGTGAGATTGATGAGCAGACAGTGATGATTGAACCATCGATTCATTGCCTGCCTGCATGGATTTGTCTTTACATATTCACATTACAAGGTCAGTTTTATTATGAAAAATACTCGTTCGGGGCAGTAATAATATTAAGTTAAGTAATAATATAATAAATGAATAAGTAGCATCCAGAGTATAGAGAGAATACCATTACATATAACAAGTTAGAAGAGTCTTAGAAGTATTCAGAGAATAGAAGAGTGTTGGAAGTATCCAGAGAATATAAGAGGGCAAGATTGATCCAGAGAAAGAGAGAGACATAATTCATCATCATCATAGATCATATCATTTATTGTTTCATCTAATTATTATTATTTCGACGTGACATAAAGATATTAGACGTGTTTGGACTTTACTGTTTATACGTGACATCACTAAATACCATTAACCCTTATTATCTATATTCATCTATATAATTTAATTTTATTGGGAACTACATCCTTCTATGGAACACCAATTGATGTCAAATACCAGTAACGATTCTATATGTGTGTTATTATGAGTATTATATTGTTAAGGTAGAAATATAGATAGAAATATTTACAACTAAACTAGGCCGATAGAATAGGATATAACAATTGCAAAGTCGTTTGAGTAATTGTATTGCAATTTTAAGTTTTAATATTTTTTTTATAGTATATATAATATAGTATATATATATAATAAAATATATATAATATAATAATGTAATATAATATATATATATATAGTTATAAATATATATATTAAGTATATATATATATATAATAGGTAAAATTTTAACATTTCGCAAAGCGAGCTGAGAAAATTTTTTAGTAGTCATTTTCTATATATTGAGGTTCGATGAAATTCGAAAATCGATACTTTGTTATATCGATACATAACATGGAATCGATATTTGGTAATATCGATACATAGTATATATAATAGTATATATATAGTATATATATAGTATATATAAATATATATATATATATATAAAGATATAAAGAGATAAATAATAATATAGTTATATATATAGTATAATATAAATATATATATAGTAATACAAAAATGTCCCAAAATTTTTAATTGAGATTTATAGAGTACGAATAGATTGTTGCGAAAAAATGTCCCAAAAGTACTCAGATTTTTGCGATTTATTGTTTTTTGGAGTATGATCACTTAACGAATACCCGACGAAAGGCTAGTGCCGCCCCGA
The DNA here is from genome assembly GCA_015478945.1 of Trachelipus rathkii. NCBI lineage: Eukaryota > Metazoa > Arthropoda > Malacostraca > Isopoda > Trachelipodidae > Trachelipus > Trachelipus rathkii. Next base: position 20,372 of record JABUQX010083872.1, on the reverse strand, counting down.
TGTGCAGGAAGTCGAAAGTCTAACTCGGCCTCTAGGTGGACTACGGGGGGACTAATCCCCCCATCCGCCGGGAATGGTCTCCGGAACCCCCGCTCTTTGGGGGGGGTCTTTTGGGGGGGTTTTGTGGGTCGCGGGGGTTCTCCGACCATCCCCTCCGGGGTATGAAACGTCCCCTCCTTCGTCCCCCTCGCTCGAGCCCCCTAAAAAAGGGTTAAATACTCATTTTAGGGGGGCTCGTGACTCACTGTGCGTAATACTACCCTAAAACTTTACTATCCACTTATGCCCGTAAAACTAACTCTAACTTTTACTGATAGACAGTTTAGTAGCTTGCCGAAAAAATATATATATATATATTATATATATATAATATATATATATAATATAATATATAATAATAATATATAATATATATATAATATATATAGCTATATATATATTAAAAGTACTTACAATTACAGATTCATGGATAGTGTTCTCATTTGCAGTAAAATTTAAAATTTTCTCCAACTCTTACTATTGAATTTTTTAGAGAGACATTTCTTCACATTCATCTTTTGTTGCAAAATTAGCTTGAAAATTTATTCTAAAAAGACCTTGAGGCATGCACCAATACGTTTTGGCATATATCAAAATAGAGAGTCACTTACAATCAAATTTGTTAAACTGTTGCGCTGACAAACTTCACTTTACATCATGCGACGCAGAATAAACTTTGATAGTTGAGTTACTATATCCGAGAATTTGTTTTTTATATCAAATTTATCATCTGTAATAAAATAATCGATTTACAAACTAAGTCGATTTAATATTACATATCAATGTATGATAAATCCGAAAAATACGACTGGACTTAGTTATGTTTAGTGGAGTGCCGAAATGTAAAATTAAAGCCAATAATAGAATATATAATATATATTATATAGTATATAAATATATAGTTATATATATATATATATATATATATTATATATAATGATATATTATAGTATATATATTATATATATATATAGTATATATATGATATATAAATTATGGAGCTAGATAATATAAAAGACTTTTTATATTTTGTTTAAATAATTATTATATTAAGTGATATTAGGTATACACAAATAAAATCTATGTATACTTAACAAATCTGTATTAACCTTAATAGGTTTTCAGTCCTAAAACAATGCAATAGAGTATGGCAGATAATATTTAAAGTCAAATCAAAACATTAAATCGATAAAAAAAAAAAAAAAAAAAAAAAAAAAAATTATCAGAAAAAAAAAATACATATTTGTTCACTGGCTCAGACTCAATAATTTTATAATATATATATATATATATATAATATTTATATATATATATATATATATATAATATATATATATAATATAATAAATAGTATATATATATAATATATATGATATGAAAAGGGCATAAGAAAAATTTTGTATATTGACAACTCTATTGAATTAAAAAAAAATTGATTATCAAAAATAATTTATCTTTGTTATCAATGTATTGACTGACTCAACTGAAATCAACTATTACCCCAGTATGAATTGTCAATTGCCAAAGCTACCTTGAATCGCAAGCCTTAACTGCAATCCCACTGAATGTGCTGTTGTTATGATCTTATAAATCTTCTTAACAATAAAGGGCAATGCGTGTAGGCTATTAACAATCAAACTAAAAGAGAATTTAGTAGTAGGCCTATACCTTCTATCATTATTTGCAATATGCCTAGGCTATACCTGTCATTGAAACGAACCTTCAATAGGAATATCCTGAGATGACATATTAAAGTTATTATAAAGACCGAAAATAAATTGGCCTAATAATGTTTTTAATTTATTTGTCATTTATATTTTTAAAATAAAAAAAAAAAGTTTAAGAGAAAACACAAGAAACAAACTGAAAAAATCACATTATTGCTTGAGTGATGTAAATCACATGAAGTCAATCATAGTGTATTAATATAAAACTACTATTTATCTGTGAGTCAAGATTCAAGAACTATAAAAAAAAACAGAAAAAAAAAAAAAAAGTCACGTGACGAAATAATGTTTACATGACGTATAACTATGAACCACAAGAAAATTTTTCCGAACCTTCGTTATTTCATAACGAGGTTGCCAAATTTAGCTATTAACGTTCAATTAAGTATAAAAAATTTATAAATATCTAAACATGTCGGGAACTGGACATCTGTATATATAATTAAAAATGATCACATGTTCGATGAAATGTAACTTTTCCAACTGAAACGAAAGTTATTCAAGTATAATTGCCTATCAATGCGCAATTATAAATACATTTGTGCAAACTTAATTATTTTTTCAAAATTCAGGTTTGAAAACATTAAAAACTGATAATATATAGGCATATATATATATTTATATATATATATATATATAGGTAAGAAATTTTTTTCGATGATATATATATATATATATATATATATATATATATATAATATATATTATATATATATATATATATATATATATTATATATATATATATATATATATATATATATATATAATATATTATATATATATATATATATATATATATATATATATATGTATAATTTTTTTCGGGGGGGCCAGACAAAAATCTTTATATATATATATATATATATATATATATATATATATATATATATATATATATATATATATATATATATATATATATATAAATATTTATATAATATATATAATATATATTGATATATATATATTATATATAATGTAAATATATATATTATATATATATATATTAATATATACCAGTGTTTCTTTCAGGCATACTTCCGGGGGGGCATTGCCCCCCCGGAGACAGTCGAGTGCCCCCCGGAGAAAATCGAGCATAAATTAATTTTTGTCGTAAATTACAAAATAAAGCAAATAAATATAAAAAGTATGTTTAAATCTATATTATCTAGCCATAAATAATAAAATCCGCCAGAATGCATGGAAACTTGCTAGATATGGCCATAAAATAACAAAGTTGTCAATTCTGACCTCTGAGAAGTCGCGAACGTTTGAGAACGTTATGTGAGAAATAGGTATTTTTCGATATTTAAATATTTTTCAAAATATATAAGTATTTTTCAAAATCCATGTTTTTGGCATTTGTCAAAACTCCTCCTAAACTATTCGTGGAAATGACTTCAAACTTGAAATATGCATAGATAGGTCCATTACCTATAATCGTTGAGAAGAACTTTTTCAATTTATACAGTTTTGTGCTCAGCGTTGTCCAATTTCCAAACCCACTTTTTTGGGGGATTTTGAAATGAAAAATTGCGATAATTTTTTTTCTACTCATCCGATCAACATCAAATTTTTAGGGCCTATGTAGTCGGAGGGAGCGTGGCACATTTTTTACTTCGATAATTTCTTTGTATATGCATTAGGCTTGAATTTTTTCTTGGAACAAATTTTCAAAAAAAATATTTTTTGAAATTTTTTTAAAAATTTTCTTTTGAGTATACAAAACAATTATCTAAGTAAAAAAGATGCATCTTGCCCGCCTATAAGAAGTCCTGCGAAATTTTTCATCCAATTCACTTGAATAGAAAAAAAATTATCGCAATTTTCATTTCAAATCCCAAAAAAAAGTGGGTTGGAAAATTGGGACAACGCTGAGGAAACAAAAACTGTTATAATGAAAAAGACTCTCAACAATTGTATGTAAATGGACCTATCTATGCAATTCAAGTTTGAAGTTCATTTCCACGAATAGTTAGGAGGGAGTCTTGACAGTATGTCATAAGCATGCGATTTTTGAAAAATTGAAAAATTCTGAAAGAATGACTACCGACACAGGAAAAACACCCCAAAACAACGTTTTAGAGGGCTTAAAAAAAGCTACAGTTTGGTGTTTTATTAGAGTCAAAATCGGCCTGGAAAAATTTTGAATTTTATGCTCCATTTTTAGGTGGGCTGAAAATGGGGCCAGCCCGAGCCCAATTTGGATCTTGTCACCTTGAATTAAGAAGCTTTAGCTTTGAACCGACTAAAAACAGAGTTTAATGAAAGTATTTGGCAAATTGAATGGATTGTGATTTTAAAACATGAGAAAGACCACGAGTGATAGTCGAATTACAGCAGCAAAGACACTGCCGGTGAACTTCTGCTATGTATGGGCGAAGTTTTGAAAGATGAGTTGAAAAAAACATTGAAAAACAAGAAGTTCTCCGTTTTAGCAGATGAGAGCACTTCTTTAAGAAATGAAATGGAGCTGAGTATAATGTTTAGGGTAGTAGTGGAGGGGTAAAATCACGATTAAGAAAAGTCTTGTCAACAAATTCTTGTCAATTTTTAAAATACCCAATGGAAAAGCAGAAACTATTGCAAATGCTATTGATAAGGAGCTGACTGATCTTGATTTAAATTATGACAACATTATTGCTTTTGGATTTGATAGTGCTTCTAATATGGCTGGAAAAGTTGGAGGTGTAAGAAAAAGGCTTTCAGAAAAGGCAAACAAAGAAGTTCTCTATATACACTGTAGAGCACATATATTGTCCCTGGCAGCAGCCTCCTGCAGGAATAAAAATCAGGAGGTCAAAAGATTTTTATATATTTTGAAAGACATTAAAAACTGTTTAGCAAGCGCCAGAAAAAGAAAAATATTTTACATGATATTCAATCATTAATCAATGATCCAATCCTCAAGATTCCAGAATGCATTGAAGTGAGATGGTTATCTCATTATAAGATAGTGAATGCCGTTTTCAGGAGTTTAAAGTCAATTTTGATGGCTTGTGAGCATATCCACAAAGAAGGGACAGAACCTTGCAGCACTTGCAGGGGGCATCTTGCTGGAAATCAGAAATCAGAGTTTCCTTGTCACCTGCTATATAATGAATGAATTCTTAGTGCACTCTCTTATCTTAGCAATGCTTTGCAAAAGAAGGACTTTAATATGACCAAAGTCATCCCCCTAATTACTGGAACAAAATTGCACCTGCAAAATATTTCAAATCAGTGTGAGGACCTCAATAGTGAAACTTACAAAAAAAAACGTCGGGTGTGAAATAATGGAGAAGTTTGCATCTGAAGTGCGCCTGATTGCTGATGAAGATAAAAAAAATGCATTTAAAGGGATGAAGATATACTGCGATAGTGTAATCGAAGAAATTGAAGAAAGGTTCAACGACAAATCAATTGATATAATGATATCTGCTAGTCGCTTTGTGACGTTTCAGTCATTAACAAATTTACCGGATATTGAAGTTAAAAAATTTTGTGACAGATTTCCGATGCTTAATACTGAAGGTGTACTAGCTGACCTGAACTCCTTCAATTTTTATATCAATTCCATGCTCGAAAGCAAAATATTTAAAGCAGATGAAAGTCCATTGTCGAA